>JAPYYS010001872.1:0-23001 GCA_030522525.1 Campopleginae sp. 14b
TATATATTCGTGTCACCGCATGGACTCGCGAATGCTGAAACGTCACCACTGTAAATAGAAGTGGATAGATCATCTGTGCCGTTCATCGAAGACGCACGTAGCGTTCTCGTCGTCGCAGCGATCATTGTCACTTCGTTTTGGATCGAGCTGGAACTCGACACAGATTTTTCATCGGATCTTTAGTGGGAGTTTACCTTTCGTGCAGTGAAAAACTTGGACAAAAATGGCTTCGTCACCGGTTTTAAATCCGGTAAGTCGTAAATTGAAATTTCTCTAGTGTACACGTTGACGTATATATATACCGCGAAACCCCCCCTCTACGTATTATCCAGCAAATACCTCACGCAATATATCCGCAATGCCGTTAAGACGAACCATCCATCGAAATCTTCTGACTAAAATCATGTCATGCTGAATTATTATGGACCGTCGTTTCAATGTAAAAAAAGAATAATGCTCCATATTTTGACTGAAAATCGCTCGTAAATAACGCTGCGACCGTGGAGGACATTGAGACATTCCTTACAAAATATTAACCTTACAACAACGCACGTAATATTTAAATGACAAATGAACGATCCTTCATTCTTGTACGTCGACGTCTCAAATTAAAAAACCTTGAAAACTATTCGACATTTCGTAAAACGATGCGAATTCGTGTCTATGAAAATGTTTACATTTTCTACTTCTCATCATGACATTCCTGCGAAAAATACAATCACGAATACTGCTATTCGTCTATTCTTGGAATACAACCTTAGAGATCGCATTTGGCAGCATATACTCCGAATATCGTGTTTTGTACTGTACTTTTCACTTCTCGTATTTTTCGTCTTTATATGTGGCTCGAATGCTTGATTTTTTATTTGTTCGTCATCGTAGCAATTAGTACAAAAATCCTTATCGGTTCGAACGTAAAATTTAATTTTAACGTCGCCAGCGCGATGATCATTCACATTGATTTTTCACATTCTGGGTTGAAACTCAAACTATTCCCGGAAATTTGTTACGCCCATGAATAACAAATTAATGATTAATTATTAATAATGATTAATTTATAGAAATATATTATATATGAAAAAAATTATTCCTTCTCGTCTTTCTGTAACTTTACGATCAAAATTTTTAAAAAATTCTATTTTAGAGTCTTTTTGCACCATTTTCTGATTGTTTTTTTTCGCAGGATATTCCGTACGTGGCAGCCGTCGATGGTGGCTTGATGCCAGGAAAAATGTTGAAAATCCAAGGCAAAACGTCACCGAGTGCAGTTCGTTTTGCCATAAATTATCAGTTGGGACCGAATCTGAACCCACGAGACGACATTGCAATCCACATATCACCTCGTTTTCCCGAAGGCATAATCACGCGAAATCACATAGAATCAATGAATTGGGGTCCCGAAGAAAATGGTGGTCCTATGTGGATCCAGCCTGGGGAGGAATTCGAAATAATAGTTTTGTGCGAACAACTACAGTATAAAATCGCTGTGAATGGGAGACATTTCACAGAGTTTGCTCATCGACTCCCGTACCAGAAAGTCACGCACCTCGTGATTGATGGTGACGTCGAAATTAAATCCATCGCTTATGAAATCATCCACTCTGGTCCCCCACACTCGCCACGAATGGCTAGTGCACCTGATGTGCCTATGGCAAATTTTGGACCACCTGGTAATTGAAAAAAAATTTTTTAAATTTAGCCCTCCCTAGACACACATGGGTCTGAGGTGTCCTACCGTTTTTTATTGTCCTTGGACTCGTTTAAAAAATCGGAAAAAATGCAGAAAAGCAGTTTGAAAAATTCTCTTCAATTATTGTTAATCAACCCTCGAATAATAACCTTTTTTTCACTGTCCTGGGCTCAAAATGACCCCAATTTTAAAGAAATTCATATCTCCGGCAAAATTTAACGAAAAAGCTTCAACTCAAGCTCATTCTTTTCGTTTTCCAATGTAGAATCAAGTGAATCTGAAAAGCTGGAACGAATTTGCTTGAAGTCCAAAAATTATTCAAAAATTCTTTAAAACGATAAAAAAAACGGGAGAACGAAGGGAGAAAGGGCGTGAAATTAACCCAAGAACGGTAACTTTATTTTTTAGTCGCCTATTCCAGTGATACGGGGTCAAAATGACCCCAATTTTGGAAAAATTTATATCTACGGTAAAATTTAACGAAAAGGGTTCGACTTGGGCTCATTCTTTTCGTTTTTTCATGCGATCAAATTTCAATCCTTCATTCCGACTGACTCTTCGTTCCTGCCTGCCCTACTTTAATCCAGAATCGATATACTCACGCTACCTTGGCGGCAACAAAATGTTTCCGCAATTAAAAAAATGCCCTTCCCCGAGTTTTGCGTTCCTATTGCTTCAACTGTTATTGACTTTTCAGCTCCAGGTGGCCTTTATCCTACTTTAGGACCTCAAGGGCTTGGCCCTGTTGGTGGTGGTGGTGGTTACGGACCTCCGCCTGATGCCTATGGCGCTCCAGATGGGGGTTACAACCCTCCACGAGCCTACGGTTACCAACCGGGCCACCAGAAAGCTGAGGAAGAAGATGCTTTCGGCGGATGTCTCGATAAAGTTGGTTTAGCTGTTGGTGGCCTCATTGCAGCCGGAGGAGTTGCAGCAGCGATGCATGCAATTAACGTAAGTGTTTTTAATTTTTTTTCCAGACCATCCAGCAAAATGAATAATCGTAAAAAAAATTATGACGATATTTTTAAACTCGAGCGTTTTGCTTCGATTTTTTATTCCATAGAAAAATAAAAAATAAATTTTTTATCAAAAATAAAAATGGAAAATAAATTTTTCATTTTTAATAAAAAAAACTTAATAAAATTTTATAAAAAAAAATAAAAAATAAGCTTTTTATTTTTATAGAAAAATAAAAAAGAGCACGAAATCGCGGATCACGAAAAAACCGACTCGAAGGCAACGACGGAGAGCGAGAGTGGCCTTAACCTCGGAGCTTTGGGCGCTGCTTTGGCCAGCAGTCTGGCATCGAGCGCTCTTCAACAAGGAGACCCGAGGCAACAATCCGGCGGTTATCCGCCTCATGATTCGGGGGCTGGGGGTGTTCTCGGCTCGATATTCGGTGCACTGGGTAAAAACACTAGAATTCAGCCATTTTTGGACTCAGGTCTACCTAGCAGATTTTTTTCCTTAGTCCTTTCCACTCGCGCGATGAAAAAAAAATTTCCACATTTCTCATTCCATCGGTTTCCATTTAGATTAAAAATTGGTCATCAAAATTAATTAAAGATTCGTATTAGTGATTAACCAACGCCGCACATTTTGCATATAAAAATTTCATCCGGAATTTTCGTTTTAACCCTAGAACGGTAACCTGGGGTCAAAAACGACCCCAGGTGATTTTAAATCCCTTTCTCCCTTCGTCCTCCCGTTTCCCAAACGAAAAGAATGCGCCTAAGTTGAACTCGTTTCGTCAATTTTTACCGGAGACATGAATTTTTCAAAATTGGGGTCATTTAGACCCTAGGCGACCGGAATAGATAAAAAAAAAACATTCAGGTTACCGTTTTAGGGTTAATGTCATACGAAAATTTCATGGAGATTGGAGCTTTTTATGTTTCTGATGAATTCATTGGCATTGGCGTTATTGATTCATCAATCCGACTCGCGTGTCTCGTTCGAATACCACAATGAATCATACTCCGAAGTACCTGTGTCATTGGCTATGCCGGTGGCTAGGACTATAATTCCTCAAGCCCCTGGGATGTTGATATCGATTCCGTACTATTAAACAGAAATTAAGTCCATCCGTACAACAAATTTTCCATCAATTAACAAATTTCACTTGGTTTTTTTATCACTCGTGCATTTTTCAAGCTCCATAGCCACACTCACAGTTTCGAAATCTTTTGGTCGCTTCCGCCGGAAAACGATTACGTGTCTCTCATAAAACTTTTCATTTCCTTCATTACGTTTCATGAAGCAAGTCTCTTCGGTTCAGAAAATTTTCTCGTTTATATCGCATAATCTAGCGACGTACACACTCGATGAGATTGAGAAATTGTGCGATTTGTCGAAAGACCACGTTGCTGCATGACATCATTCTTAGCAATGCGCCGAGCAATTATTTCAAGGACATCACGATACGACGTAATCGAACATTATAAAAATGCCATTAATTTGCCCGTCTCTCCCAAAAGTGCAATCGAAAGGTCAAGCGAATTTTGCGTTTTTAATTAATGAATTTCCAATTGTCATGGAAAATTCTATACCGTTGAAATTTTTTTTTTTTTTTTTTCGTCGAATTGACGACCGACAATTCACTCTTGGAAACAGTCACAATGCCTTTTCATAGGAGAATGTAAAAATGTTGGTTTGTTCAGTAGGAATTGTTCAGTTTTCACGTAATTGATTTTCATCCAGGCGGCGGAGGCTCGCAACAGCCTCAAGGTTATTATCCTCCTCAAGGACCTCAACAACCATCTGATCCGTTGGGTGGAGCTCTGGGATCGATTCTCGGTGGTGTTCTTGGAGGTGGAGGTGGTGGACATCAGCAGCCTGGTGGGTATGGTGGTTACCAGCCTTCCGGTGGCTACGGTTCGCAACAACAAGGTTCTGGAGGCGGAGGTGATCTCTTGAGTGGCCTCGGATCGGCTCTGGGTTCATCCTTCCTCAGCTCTGCCCTCGACGGGCTAACGAAGCACGTAAGTACTGCGTAAAAACTCGATTTACTGTGAAAATCACAATGTTCCAAATTTGAGCACGTCATTTTGAACCCCAGAACGATAACCGTATTTTTTCTTACCTATTCGGGTAATCTGGGGTCAAAATAACCCCAATTTTGAAAAATTCATATCTACCGAAAAAATAAAATATCTTGGGCTCATTCTTTTCGTTTTTTAATGCAGAATCAAATGAGCTTGGTATAATTTTGCTTGAAGTCGAAAAATTAGTCGAAAATTTAGTCATAAAAAAAAAATTAGTCATAAAAAAATGATTGTAACTAGAAACTGGACGGAACTTTGTGGAAAAAAAAAAAAACAGAAAAAAAATATCGAACAAACGAATATTTCTTTGAAAACAGAAATCCGACAGCTCCAACGATCATCACAACTCGGGGCCGCCCCCGAGCTACGGAAATTACGGAGAGAGGAACAATCCTCCGCCGCAGCCTTATCAACCGCCCCCGCAACCATCGAACCCGCCACCATCCGGAGGAGGAAAGTTTTCTGCAGCTGATATCTCCAAAGGTCTAGGGCTGGACGACGAATAAAATAAATAATCCTGAAGCCCCGAATGCCTCAGGAAGCCTCATTGCTAAAGTTTTGCATTGCCGATGCTATTCGCACATTAAGGTAAAAGATTTGATCAAAAAACCACCGCAAAAACGAATCTCGCAGTTTTAATCCATTCGGTACGTCAAATTTTTTCTAATTCGTCGAAAATTCAACGTCGCGTCACATGCGAATTAAGCTATAATCGTAGCGCCATTGAATTCGAATTTTAAGTTATTACGTCCCTTTGCAATGATCCAGGATCCGCGAGCAAAAAAAATCTCAAAACTATGGCCAGTCTTTGGAAATTCCATAAATAATTTAACGATAGTCTCGCAAGAGTTTCTTCCACATAGGCCTCGAGCTAAAAGTCCGAAAATACTGCAGAATTCGTCGCTGCAGTTTCTTTTATTTAAAAAAAGTAGAAAAAAAATTTTAAAAAACAAATAAAGGACAAAACTTTGTCGTCTCTAGAAACAGTTGCCTGTAAGAGTTTTATTATATTTTTATAAATGTTTTCATGGCCTTTGAAGCGCAGAAAAGCTCTCTATCGTTGTTCAATGCCTTGCGGCGTAATAACGCCGCAGCGAATGGAGTATGATATTTTATTCATAAATGGATATTGAAAATGTATGAATATACAAAAGTTTATGCTATGAAAATCACTGGAGAATTAAATATATATATTAAAAATGTAAATAACTGTCACGCACACGCGCTCGTCGCAGAATCAGTGGAGATTTATTTGAATTAATCCTGATCCAAAGCTTCCTTAGACGAGGACGTTTCCAGCACGAAACCATGAGTTCTCTGTGACACATGAGGAATTAATTAATTTCTGGCTTTTTTTAATCACTGGGTCAATTTGACCCAGAGTGCAATTGAGCGCGGTAATTGTGTTAACTCTCCCATAGGGACACTACGATTAGGACATCTTCCTAGACACAAATGGGTCTGGGGCGTCCGGCCCTTTTTTACTGTACTTGGGCTCGTTAAAAAAATCCAAAAAAATCAGGAAATTAGTTTTTGATCCATAGAAAAATAGCCCGCCCTGTGTAATGGATAAAAATAATTTTTCATCATTATTCAATGATAATCGATAGGAAAACCGAGAAATTCGTGCGATTTGCTGCCTGGGCTGGGCCCCGCAGACCCATGTGTGTCTACGGAGGGATAAATATCGAAAATACTTACATCACATTCAGCTTTGAGAGCTTGGAGATCTTCTTGCTTCTTACGGTGAAAGAAACCAAGTCTGACGAGACCGAGAGTCAGCAAAATCAACAAAAGTATTCCAAGCAACACCGACAGTACCACGATCCAAATAGCTATTCCAGCGACCACCGGTGTACCCACAAACGTTGTGCTCACCAGTACACTGTCCGGCTTGTTACCCATCGACTGCGTAATTCCTTCTAGTTGTTTTATACTGACACTACCGTTTGACACGAAATACACGATATCCTTGATCTCCATTGTTTCACCTGCACAAATTTCCAACCGATTCGAACAAACGTATTATTTCGATGACATAAAAATTCTTGCAGAAGACGAATCGACATTTTTCGAGACTTTATATTTTTTCATGGCAACGTCTTCCGTGGATCGTTGGAGAAATCACTCCAATAGTTTCCCAACAAGGTTTGTTTTTAACCCTCCGTAGACACACATGGGTCTGGAGGGCCCTACCGTTTTTTGCTCAACTTGGACTCGTTTGAAAAATGTGAAAAAATTCAGGAAATTAGTTTTCGATCTTTAGAAAAATAGCATGCACTGGGTTATGGATAAAAATTATTTTCTCATTGTTATTTAACCCTCAAACGGTAACCTGCCCTCAAAAACTATCCCCCTGCCCCTTTCTTTCAATCCCGCGCCCTTTCGCCCTCCGTTCTCCCGGTTTTTATCGTCTTTGACCAATTCTTTAACTTCAAGAAAAATTCCCCTAGGCTCGCGTGATCCTGCATTGAAAAACAAAAAGAATGAGCCCAAGTTGAAACCTTTTCGGTAAATTTTATCGGAGATATGAATTTTTCAAAATTGGGTTCATCCAGACCCCAAGTTACCAGAATACCAAAAAAAAATCACCATTCTAAGGTTATTGGTAATCGATAAGAAAAATGAGAAATTCGGGCCATTCGCTAAATAGGCTGGGCAGCCCAGACCCGATTTTCCACCCGATTTCGAGCCGCATTGAAATCCAACTTACATCGAAAATTTTTTAGTTGCAGATCCAGAGTTATTACAAGTTTTGCGACCGTCAGAGAACTTGCGAAAGTTCCAAGCTTGCAGTTTATTTGAGCGCAAGTCACCGCCGGATTACTGCAATTTAGATAAATCGTTCTGCTGTCCGGTGGTAAATTTGAACCGCTCGCTGGTTCTTCGAAGCTGAATCTCTCCATCGTACGATTCCCATCGCTAGAGTTACGTATTTCTTCGATCCTCGTAACATCTTGTTGTACGAGTGAGTCAATAGCAAGAGTCTCATCGTCGCTGGTGCTGTTTGTGGAATCTGTACAAAAGAATTGCCTTCCCTCCATCAGGCCAAAAGTCTGAGAAATTCGTACGATCTCGGTCCTGTGACCCTGATCGTCCCAGTACGTCGGCAACAAGACGTTGAGACTCGATTCGTCGATGGGACTCTGGCCGAACTTCTGGACCTCGTAAATATGCTGGAATCTTATGACGTCGAGTTTTTCGTCGCCCTCTTTATCGAAATACGAGAGAATGACGTCTTGAGATTTTCTGAAAAGTCAATTTTTCATTGAGAGTCTCAAAAATCTAGAATTCGGGAATCTGCTGAGGGATTTTTTTGAAACATTCGTCGGAGCTCGAATAAGGCGAGCCAATGAGTCACAATTGAGATTGCAAAATTGAATGGCGCGTAAAAAAATGGCGTCTTACCCAGCGATCGCTATGTCAGCGTCCACATCGAAGGAAATCTCAAAAATTCGCGAATTCTGGTCAGTATTTAAATTGTCACTTTGCGTAGTAATGTTCGTGAAGATTTTCGCCTCTCTTGAGTCGCTAGGGATGTTGCTCATGTCTAGTTCAAGAACGGAGATCATTCGGTCTCTCAGAGGGTTGCCGCATTCACAGGTGACTTGGAGAATCCCATCGAGTCGTGGATTCTCCATACACTCACGAGGCAGACTGCCGAGGGATATTGGAGATGGAACGTAAATGTGAGCTTGAGTATTGTACGCAGCTTCTCCGCGATTGGCAATGCCAACGACCAGCTTCATCGTCGGTTTCGAGCCAAGAGTGTAACGATTACCAGCCTCGAGATCGCTGGTTATGGACAGATCGAGAATCGACGAGCAAATATTGTCAGGCCCGCAATCAACTGCAAATGACAAGCTCAAAGAGTTTTCGACCTTTGACAAATACTTGTTGATCACTGGACAATGGGAACAATTATTGTTTCCCATTGAGTTTCCATCGGGAGGCTGCTCACTCGGGGAACCACTGGCCGTGGAGAAATTCGTCAGTTCCAGCGAGACGCTCATTTCGATGGGATCGATGACGTTTTCGATTCCGTTCTGAAATTCATGACGACAGAGTTCGTCAAATGAAATTGAGAATTTCTTCAATAACTTGGAATCCAGAGTTCTTTAGCGGATCGATTTTTATCGATGGTCTGGAGTTTTTGTTTCGTTGACCCTAGAACGGTTCGTTAAATCGCTTTCTCCATTCGTTTTCCCATTTTTTATCGTTTTACCGCATTTTTGAGTGATTCTTTGTCTTTGAGCAAAATTACTGAAGGCCTATGTGATTTTCTGCTTTTAAAAACGAAAACAATGAGCCCAAGTTGAACCGTTTTCATTCAATTTTACCGGAGATATGAATTTTTAAAAATTGGGGTCATACAGACCCCAGGCTACCGGAGTTGTTTAGAAAAAATGAAGTTAGCGTTCTAGAGTTAAATTCCGCGCCCTTCATCCCTTCATTCTCCCGTTTCTTATGAATTCACCGCATTTTTTATTAATTTTTTAACTCCAAGCGAAATTGCTCCGAGCTCACGTAATCCTGCATTGAAAAACTAAGAGAATAGGCCCAAGTTGAGGCCTTTTCGTTCAATTTTACCGGAGATATGAATTTTCCAAAATTAGGGTCCTTTTGACCCCAGGTCACCGAAATAGGTAGAAAAAAATTAAGGTTATCGTTCTGGGGTTAATTATTTCATTTTAATCTGATGCTCGAGCTTATTTACCACGAGGTTGATTCGTAATTGATCACAGGCATGTTTCCTTCGTTGCAAAGTGCCCGGGAGGCTGTAGGTACCATTGACGTTTCTCTGGTTGCCGAAAAAAGCTCTTCCGTGCATAGGATCAACGGTTAGAATCCTGAGAACATCTAAAATAAATAATTACTGACTGCGATTTCCCACGCTACGAGACCCTAGGTCACCGGAATAGGCAAAGGAAAAAAAAAGGAGTTTCTTCTAATTACTCACTGAGTTTCTCAGGCGCCTGGAAACCGTCGTAGTAGGAGCAAACTTTAGCAATAAAAAACGTCGAATTGCTTTGAAGTTCTTGAAAGTTTTCGTGACTTATGCTGACGGAGACGACAACGACTGGCAGCGATCGCAACAGAACAACATGACCGGATTGATAAGCACCGACTGCCATGTCTGCGTAAGCATTGCCATCGATATCTCGCGGTGGTGAGATCGATGCACCGAAGCCACGAATCCCATTCGATACCGATTCACCCCCGATCCGTTGACTGTAGGGCAACGATAACCCGTTCGAATTTCCATTGTAAATATAAATCGCTCCGTGCTCGTTCTCGTAAGGCGCACCAATTGCTATATCCTCGTAACCGTCGCGATCAAGATCACCCAAGCAAGTTACGATCGATCCAAAACGTCCCCCAATTGCCTGCCCTTCGAGATACTGCGGCTCGAATGCGCCCTAGAAAACACAATTTTTCATCGATTTTTTTCTTTTACTTACTTTTTTAATTTTTTCAAGATTTTTTTCATTTTTTTTCCATTTTTTTTCAGTTTTTTTAAATTGAAGCATTTTTTTTCATTGGAATCGTGAACACTGAAACAACTCACATTGTTCTTGACGATGTAGGCGTAAACG
Organism: Campopleginae sp. 14b; assembly: GCA_030522525.1. Classification (NCBI taxonomy): domain Eukaryota; kingdom Metazoa; phylum Arthropoda; class Insecta; order Hymenoptera; family Ichneumonidae; species Campopleginae sp. 14b. The sequence continues at coordinate 10,335 of JAPYYS010001872.1, forward strand.
CGTCCTTCCTCCATTTCTTTGGACCATTGAGGAGCACCAACGATAATCTCAGACTTGCCATCGTTATTTATATCGCAAGAAGCTAAAGTGGCTCCAAAATATTCACCGTGTTGTTCACCGTCCAAAACTTTACTCACGAGCAGTCTCCGGTCGGCGTATGAACTGAATCGAAAGATTAAAACCCTCCCCCGCATATTAGCACCGCGAGGTGCACCCGACGCGTACCAGGTTTCGCCCTCCATAAAATAAGCTCCCGAAGAAACTGAATATCCTGAAATCATTAGAAAAATTAAATAAAAAAAAATTAATAAAAAAAAGAAAAAAAAATCGCTCATTTCGTCTCCTTAAACAGACTCGAAATCTCACCGAAGTAATCGCCGCTGCTTATCAAGGACTCTTCTCCAATCTGAGCAATTATTTGACGAGGATTTTGGTCAGGAAAAAGACTGAAAAGCGAAGGGACTCCTCCCCAATTGTACACGCCAGGATTTCCCAGCATGAAATCGAAATCGTTGGAATTAGCCGGCACGTGCATAGCGAAACCGGTCTGGCCCATACCGTAGTTGTAAAATCTCACACTTCCCGATGCAATTTGCAATGGGATGCCCAACAATGGAATCAGACGATTGTCAGCTGGTCTTTCGAAAGGATCAACATTTCGCGTGGTACTCCAATAACAAATACCATTCATGAACCAATTCGGCATGTTGTTCGTGATGATGTTATTTTTCCAACGTGGCGCACAAACCTGAAGCGAATTAAACAGACGAATTTAATTTTTATTACAAAGTCTAGCCCTTAATAAACACACATGGGTCTAGAACACCATTCATCGATTACCATTCAATGAAAACGATAAAAAACCATTTTTTATCCATCACTCAATGCTGACTCTCTGTCTAGAGATCCAAAACTACTTTCTTACATTTTTTTCACATTTTTTAAACGTGGTCAGACGCCCCAGACCCATGTGTGTCCAGGGAGGTGCACTGTTTGCAATGTGGATACGGAGGGTTGATTTTTTTTTTAGTTTTTATTTTTTAAATAATTTTTGTTTAAATTGCGTCCATTTAATTTTACAATTTTTTTTTCGTATTCCAGTAACCTGGGGTGATCAATGACCCTTATTTTGAAAAATTCATATCTCCGATAAAATTGAACGAAAAGGTTTCAACTTGGGCTCAATATTTCGATTTTTAATGCAGAATTACGTGAGACCCCGGGAATTTTGTTCAAAGACAAAACATTGGTCAAAAATGTAGTGAAACGATAAAAAACGGGAGATCGAAGGGAGAAAATAGTTTTAAGTCTGCTGGGGTCATTTTTGAGTTCAGGTCTGTTTTCCACACCAATCGTGGCTCCGATCCATGCATTATCTTTTATCTGATTGATGTTGACATTTCTGCTTATATGACCATTCCCAGTGGGATCAAGATTCCACTCCGTACAATTACCATTTATTGGACACTTGTAGACGGTACCTGGTTCCAGTACAGAAGGGATATAGCTGACGTTGGCTCGAGGTGCTCCAACGAGGATAGACGCCCCAGCGAAATCATTGGCAAAGCCCTTGTACAGCGCCGTCGAAAAACCAAAGTAACTTTCTCGCGAGCTTCGATACTTCATCGGATCTCCAAACACTTTCGCATTTTTTTCATCCAAATTGTACGCCCCCGCGAAAATAAACACACTTGACAAAAAAAAAGCACGAAACATCAATCTTCCCACGAGCCATTCGACCGAACGATCTCTAATTGTCCAAATGAACATTTTCTTAATGAATTAATTAAAACGCGAGACTAAAACTCCTTGGACAACGTAATCTCGTTCCTTCCGACTCAAGATCGCACCAGCACTGCTCTCCGGACAATGAGTCGTTCTTACATCGTCTCAGGAAGGATGTGGTTTGTGAAAACCGCGCCTATACTCATAAGTCTCTACGCTTTGCCGTGTATTTGCTCTTCAAAGAAACTTTGCGGATACACGGAACGTCATCCTACGAAAAATAGATGTAGCACGTTTTTTTTTGTCATTCATCAACGTATATGTCTTTCGAGTTTCCATTTGAATGACACGTCATGAGCATGAGTAATTCTTGCGTTACTTAAAGTTGAAAGATGCAATTCTCCTTGCGAGTTTAACTGGCCAAGCCGGTGGTCGCAGCAAATTGTGGAGCTCACGTTAAAGTGGAATATCTTGGGGCAAAATGGACTACGAATTTTTAGGTGCGAAGGGAAAATAATTAAGGAGATGAAAATTGATGGCCAAATTCGAAGAAATCTTTGTGTTTTTTCTACCGACAGAAAATTCGGGGAGTCTATTTAAAAAAATATTGAAATTCTGATGCAGATGCAAAATTTCGACTGATCGCGAAAAAAAAGAACAAAGACCGGATATTTGAAGGAGGATTTTTTTGTTCTAGAGGCTGTACAAGTTATAATAATTATCGATGTTGAAAATACGATTAGTCGTGAGTAGAATCGGGTCTGCATCTCGAATAATAATTATCGTTTCGAAAGCATTGCCAGCTCCTCGCATAATAAATTAGATGGATGATTCATAGACGTTAGAAGCATCTTCAATGGTCTTGTTTATAACTGTCGGCTGTACGGGAGGGAACAAATCCTATGGCACGTTTTAATCGCAAAGACTTGATAACGTAGACCGACCCGTCGATGGACGCAGAAATCGGTGAATAAGGAAAACGATCGAACTTCAGAAATTGACTTTTCGATGGAGCAGTTAACCCTGGGTCAGTAACCTGCGTTTTTCCGATTCCGGCAACCTTGGGTCAAAATGACCCCAATTTTCAAAAATTCATATCTCCGGTAAAATTTAACGAAACGCGCTCAACTTGGGCTCATTCTTTTCGTGTTTCAATGCAGAATCGCGTGAGCCTAGGGCAATTTTACGCAAAGTCGGAAAATTGGTCGAAAATGCGGTAAAACGGTATAAAAACGGGAGAACAAAGGGAAAAAATTCGAGTTATTGTTGCAGGCTAAAACATTGAAGTGAAAAACGTTCTTTCTTGATGATAAGTTGAAAATTCTCCGTCAGGGATAATAATCCTTACAAAACACCGTCGAATTTTTTCTTAGTTTGTTTTTTTTTTTATTATTTCCAGTAAAAAGTTTAGACATTTTGCTTAGATTAAAGTAGGGCATTAAAAAAACGTTAAGGGGAGAGGACTGCGGACTCTCCTTCGACTTGTCGCCGAAAGCAACATGTTTTCAATAATTCGAAACGAGTGATTGTTGGATATGCTTTTAAGGACCACGACGACGTACGTTACGATCCTCAAAAACGTAAAGACGCTTGAGAAAATCGGTTTCTTCATTGAGGATGATGGAAAATTTATAAAAATTAATGCCGATCATTGCTCAACCGATCGGACAATGGTTTGGATCAAAATGAAGAAAATAATAAAAGGAAAATTCGAATTTTCATAAAGTTTTTCGGTGTTTTGAATGAAAATAAATTTCCCAACATTTTTTCACTGCCACGAGAGTAATTTGCCTTAATATAAAATTTTTAAGTTTTCTTCCTTGTTGAGTAAAATAAATAAATGGAAAAAATCAGACGAAAAAGCAAAATAATCGCTACATCGATGTCTACAATAGATTCGCGATGATTTGACGCTCTTGTTTTGTTTTAATGAGTCTCATTGATTGATTGTAGGGATTGGCTTAATCGGAAGAGTCCGAGGCCGTGGAGGGGGCGATTTTAGGATGCGGAGTCAATCGTTTCCGGTATCCACGGCGAGCGACATCAATTTTTTTTTTGAAAGACTCAAGATTTTTGACTCGGGTCTCATGATCGGAGCTTTCGGGCGCGTTGCGCCCGCCGGCGTTGCCATAACTCGGACATTTTTCGAGGGTCGATAAGCCTGAAGTGATGCCACTGTCCGGGGTTGGTGGATTTTCTTTGTTGCTCGACGAGCTCTTCGGGGGCGTGCACGTTTTGCTTACCTCGACCTCGGCGACCTGGTCGACTTTTTTATCGATCTTGAGGATTCGCGAGTCTTCAGAGCTCATCGCTGATCTGCCGTTTCTCGGTTTACACTGTGCCCGACGATTCAGTCGCCGGCTCGAGCTCTCCCGCTCGCTAATCACTTTTTTTCGCTTCTTAGAAACTTCCGCCTCGTTTTCGCTGCTTTTGCTCGACTCGCCGTTATCCGTGTCCACGGGTAACGGCGTTGAAGCGTAACGAGACCTTCTCGAACTGATCAAACCGCTGCTCGTGCTTGGCTGTGTCGCGTCAGCGATAAACAATTCGCTTTCCGACTCGCTTTCCGAAATCGTGTTTCTGTTTTTTCTCGGTTCAGTCTCACTCTCCGAATCGCTCGGAATTTTAAGATTTAAAACTACACATTTCCTGCGGGCTCGACTACGTCGCCCGGAAACTGGCCCTTGTTTACGTTTCAGTCCTTTGCTCCGAGATTTTGACTTGCATTTTAACTTTTCCGCAAATACTTGATCCTCGTTTTCTTCATCCGAACCTACCTCGTGCTCGTGCGGCTCAGATTCTCCCTCGTGAGTCGCGCTAGTCGTCGTCAGATTCACGACTTGAGCACCGGCCTCGATCGCCGCGAGCCTCATCAACTTTTCACGCCGATTTCCTATCAGTCGAGTTATTCGGTTCGGCGAATCGATCAATCTTTCAGGCGCTACGCCACCACCGGATCCAGCCCGAGTGCTGCTTCGCGTCGTTGCTCTCACTACCGACCGCATCAGCTGATGAGCCGAATCTGAAAAACACCAAAAATCATTTTTACCGCATCTGAAAAATGCGTACGAGATTCGCTCTTTCTGGGAATTCAAAAGTACTTTCCTGAATTTTTTCAGATTTTTTGAACGAGGCCAAGTACAGTAAAAAACGGTAGGACGCTCCAGACCCACGTATGTCTAGGGGGAGGTCTGCGGAGGCTTAATTAGATAATTATTATGAAAAATAGTTCAAGTTCCACCAACCGTCGGAATCAGTAGCGAAGCTCTGTGTTTGTCCAGGATTCAATGTATTTTTAGTCTCGCTTATACTTCGCGGACTACTCGGTGTGTCTTCAGAACCCCATCCTTCAATTTCCCGCTGTACAAGAGAGTCGAAAAATGCCATCATTCTCGGATCTTCCAGAGTCGATTGATGGCTGTAGTCGTGGGTCATGAACTCTCCGCTTCTCAACACCAATTGGATGTACTCGTCGTGAGTGAATACTCGACGTTGACGTTCCTGTTTACCTGCGTCTCTCTGCACATACAATTTTCATTGATCGTAAGAAAAATTAAACACGCAGCGAATTAATCATTTATCATTAACCCCAGAACGGTATGGTAACCCTTTCTCGTTTCGTTTTCCATCGTCTACCACATTTCTGACTAATTCTCCAACTTCAAGCAAAATCCCCCGAGCCTCACGCGATTCTGCATGAAAAAACGAAAAGAATCAGCCCAAGTTGAAGCTTTTTCATTAAATTTCACCGGAGATATGAATTTTTTAAAATTCTGAAAAATGAGGTTACCGTTCTAAGGTCAACTTTATAAAAATACGTGAAAAAAAGTCATCCCATTATTGGAATATTGTCGTCGTCGATTCTAAAAAGAAAACTTCGGATTTACCTTCAAGCCACCGAGGTGAGAGTTACACAGTGGAAAAGGACTCCATATTTTTATTATCTTTTCGACGCCCGAGGATGCGAGGATGCAGCTTGCTCTGTTGTAGCGTACTTGGTTGACGATAGAGCGATGACCACGCAAAATCATATGTGCAGAGTCCACCCATTTTATTTCATCACTTGGAATCTTCCACATGTACAAGTTGAAGTCATCCGATCCTGGAAGAAGGAAAATTATTTATTTCGACGAAACCAACAGCCTTTTTTACATAAATTTTATTTTATTGTTTTTTGGGTGCAAATTTGCGGCGATGAAAACTTTGTCTGCGTGTCCCAGCTGCTTTCCTCAAAATCTTTTCGAATTATTTTTTTTCTCAAAATATAAATCGTTACCTTCAATCCCGCCTAATTCAAATGGTGATACCTTGATTAGCATTGAAATGACGTAAAAACAAAAAAAAAAACGATTTTTCAATTTTTTTTATCAATTTGATCATTTTTTCCAAAAAATCTTCAATTTTTGAATTTTTTGATGATCGTCACCGATTCCCCAAACCTCGCTACCCCTAAAAAGTACCCCACGAGTTTCCAATCCGCACAAATCTCGATGAGCCAGCGAGTTTCGAAAATACAAAGTTTAAATTTGCAAATATCTCGTGAATGTGACAGCCCAGAAGTGCTTTTCGTGTCTGCAGATTTAAAAAAATAGTTCTGTGTCGCGTACCCGATAGAACGTATTCGTCGTTGTCACCGGCAAAGCAGCAAGACTTCATCGTACAACTGTTGTAATAGCCAGGCTGATCGAAGTGACAAAGATGTGTTGGAGAATCAACCGCGTAGAGAACCGGAGGCAAACGTCTTCTCAGGGCGAGAAGTCTCGTTCCCGCGGAGTTGAAACGAACGTTCATGCAACCCTGGGAGGGTCCTTCACTCCCATAACGCAGGGCGGGTCTGTGAAACGAAAAAAAACATCTGAATCAATGGTATCGACGTTTTTATGGCGGAGAACTAATTTTTCAGCGACTGAAACGATGAAAATTGCGCTTTGGGCTTTAAATATTCGAATCAACAAAAATTGTCGTTTTTTTATCGCTCCCACGGAGTCAATACGTACACCATTGGTTTTCTCAGATCCCACAGACTTATACCCTCCTGCGCATTCGCTGTGGCCAAAGTTCTCGGCTCCATAGGATTGAACACGACCGAGTGAAACGCAGTTTTGTATTGGGCCAGACAGAAGGTCTCTGTGCTGCTGGAGACTCTTGTGTCAAAAATGAGCACTCGGCCATCGTCGCAGGCGGTCGAAAACACATTGTCGTAGTGTGGATGAGTTGACAAACCGTACACTGGTTTTTCGTGTGCAAAGAAATTGAGAGGAACGCCCCTGTAAAACAAAAATTAGACGAACATTAAATCATAGAAAAGTGAGGGTCAAAAAAAAAAAAATTTAATTTTTTCTGTCATTACGATTTTCCATTTTAAGAGACAAATCCTCGTTTCAATTTATGTCATTTCGGCACTCTTACTTTTCGAGGTGGTGTACGATTACTTGGTCGTCGTTACCGGCAGAAAATATTTTCGTCTTACTGCTGTCGTAACCCAAGCAAAAAATATTACTGCCATGCTGAGCCTTCATGGCCGTCGGTTTCCCGACACCCTGGATCGCTTTTTCCACCTTCCATAGCAAAACTCGTCGATCATCCCCACCTGCAAATACAAAACTTCTGTTACGATATTTCCACGTTGTTGTTTCATTTCGTAACGAATATTGGGCGCAATATCATGACCAAAAAAAAAATTCACGGCTCAGAGACTCTGAATTCTATGATAATCAAATTATTCTATATTTGTGCTGTTCAGTTATTCCCAACTTGTGGAGACTCGAAACTATATCGCGCCATTACAAGAAAAAATATTTTTTCAATTTTCTCTTCTTTTCTTCAGGACGTACGTTTTCTTTTTAATTACAATAATTAATACTTCATTTAAAATAATTAATTAATTACTCATAATATCAAAAATAAATGATTAATAATAATTAATAATTCAGATTGATCAATGATTCATTCGATGAAAAAATGAATTTAAGAGAAATTTCCAATCTTGCCCCGCGGAAAAATGCCTGGACACTTCGTTCTACTTTGCTCAAGTAAATTGACAACGATGCAACGAAAACCAGAACAGAAATTCGTTCGGTTTAGAGAAAATAGAATTCTAAAAATTCCAATTTCAAAATTCATGGTAACAAAGACTTATTGCCAAGAAATTAAATAATCAATAAATATTTGAATTTGAAAAAACCGAAATTCACAAATTCCAACCCTTGAGAAGGGTGGACTTTGAGCATAGGAATCTTTTCAGAAAATTTCCAATTGCCAACCCACTTTGTGCCTCGCTGACCAGAATAATTGGCAAAGATTGTGGTTCGGACATAAAAAAATGTGAAAATCTCACCCTCCGTGTGGGGTTGGTGAAGCCAGAGTGAGGCGTTCTAATAAAAAAGTTTCAGAAATGCAAAAAGCCCCGAACACTAAGATTGAAAAATCACTTGTTGCTTCAGCGACATGAAAAAACTGAGAGAAAAAATGTTCATGGCACTGAAAATTTCAATACCACGAATAATGCGAATGTTTAGAATTAGATCGACTTTAAAGCATAGTTTCGATTCAAAAAAACACAAAAATCCATCCAGTTGCAGGTTAAGTCGAGGGTGAAAAGGAGAAAAGAGATTGATTAATTAATTATATTAATTAGAGTCATCAAAACTGGACGAAATTGTGAGGATAAATATCGACACGACGTTGGATACAAAAAAGTGAATTTTCATCGATAGATAATTTTCGTTCAATCTCTGGCCGAAAGTTATCGGGTTAATCGCAAATCGGGAGAAAGAATGTTATGGTTAAAGCTTGGACGATCGTTATGTATATTTTTGAAAAGTTGCTGGTATTTCGCTTGATCACATGGTCGTTAAAATAATAATAATAACATTAACGATATCGGGAGGCAGCAAGGAGATAACAAGAAATAGATGGTGGTAGGGTGTAGATCGGTGTCTTACCAGAAATGAGAAGGTCACCCTGTGGTGAAAATTCTATGGCGTTAACGCAACCATAATGAGAGAGCAAATCCTTGCGGAAAAGATTCTCGGAATTGGCAATTCTTGCGCTGACGAGCCGTTTGCAATGATTAGTACGATCATCAATTTGCCTTCGTAAATAGCAGTCGAGGGGATTACGCGTCGACGGACGTGCCATTTCCCTCTGTCGTATAGTTTCGTTTTCCGTAGATAAACGAATATCGAGAGGCGATATATTTAAGTTTATTAGCGAGCGGCTCCGATCCACGGCTCGCCGCCGTGAAAACGAGAGTCCAAAGACGTATTTACGGTATAAATGTCACTTTGATATAACTTTTATTTTTCGTCTCTTGACGTAGACTTTTCGCCACGATAACTCGCGATATATGTATAAACTTGTCTCCCTCGCACTCTCGGCTCCCTAACTTTTCTCCCTTTCTTCCATGTATCATGTATTCGTATCCTCGATGCTTGTTACTCCCTCGGGTGTAAACAAGTCCCACACGACTTGACGCAAAAACTCGACACACACAGGCATACGCACGAAAGTTCCGATCTCAGGCTGCGTCAGCACGGCCAAAAATCACGACAAAGAGAAACATTTACTTTAAACGCGCGTTGCCACAGCTTCTTGCTCCTGTTGCGCGACGACGTATGAAAAAAAAAGACACACAAAACTCGTCACGGAATACGTAAAAATTGTTTACAGAAATATAAGCACACACAGCCGAAAGGAACGTGCCGCTTATGCTCGTTTGGCGTTATTGAAAATTAACCGTGCAATCCGAATACGAAAACCGTGAAAAAAAATAGTAACCGATGAGGGAAATCCAAGCGAGCTGTCGATGTCGCTGATGTTTTGTCTGTAGTAAGAACCTTTCTTTCCGACTCGGTAAAATCTCACACAGACGTGTTCGCCTGTCGATCAGCTGTTCGCCAGTTGACTAGAAACCAAAATTACGCTCGATGGCGCTGGTGTCTCCAAATGTCACAACTACGCGAAAACAAACAACGTCAATTTACACCGTTGAATGTAAACAAAAACATCGACGACAAAGTTGTAACAAACCAGCGGAATTGTTCCCGACAGTTTATCGTCGGGTATTCAACGTCTGTATTTTAACTACGCCGAAAAATATTCCGGATTTCGACGTCCAAAACATGCAACGGGATTCGTTCAGACATTTTTTGTTTACTATTTTGCCGCAAGATTCAATGATTGGAGAAAATTCAACGAAACCAATTTCTCTTTCAATAAAACTCAAAATATATATTTCGATCCCCTCCAGTCCATTTCATTTCGAAATGTTTTTCTTCTTTTTTTAGAATCATAAAATTCCAAGGTTTTTTTGCGACATTATATTTTCCCAGGTTTCTGGACCTGCTATAGCGTACTGTGTTCTATCTGTGAAAATAAAATCCTATAATTTGAAAATAAACTCGAACATACCCACCTTTCCAGGCTCATGATGAAGTCCTCACAAAATGATCGATTTGTACATTTTGTTGTGCATTTTGAGTGCGTCGCTGGACTGTAAAGCAGAAAATTGAAAACGCAGTTGTTTTGACTAAAATATATTTTTGTAAAACTTGCTACAATGCTGGAAACGATGGCTACAATGCTGGATTGCTATGAAGCAATATTTTGGCTCCGAAGCGTATACATAATTGAATGTTTGCCCTGTTGTCAATGATTCGGTTGAACGTAATAAATTCCAATGCATCGAAGCGAAATGACGAAATAATTGAATGCACAAAGAATCGCGATCGATGAACATGACGTAGAAACAATGAAATACTTTTTTTTTAGCATTTCCATCAAATTTTTAATATTGCTTTTAGTTTAGTGGTCCGTAGGGACACTACAAAGGGCACCTCCCTAGACACACATGGGTTTTGGGTGTCCTGCCGTTTTTTACTGTACTTGGGTTCGTTTAAAAAATCGGAAAAAATTCAAGAAAGTGCTTTTGTCTCCCTAGAAAGAGAGCATGCCCTGTGTGATGGATAAAAATTATTTTCCATCATTATTTAATGGTAATCGATAGGAAAACCAAAAAATTCGTGAGATTCGCTGGCTGGGCTGAGCCCTGCAGACCCATGTGTGTCTACGGAGGGTAAAACCTCATCTTTTTCACCAACGGAATGTTTCGATATGCTTTTTGTAGCATCAAAGTCTCAAACTCATTAAAATCCCGTCAAATCGACATCCAAATGTCCTCTCGAAATCGTAAAAAAAAATTTTCCGAAAATACTGATGCATTGTTTACAAGAAAACTCAAGTGCATTTCCCGCCTTGTCTTTCAATGATTCCACATGTCCTCGAGCGAAGAATAGATGGAAGTACGTTAGTATATAAATATATGCATTGTAAACATCCTTTATTATTAACAAGAAACAAAATTTTAGATCATAGTAACGCCGTTCGGCAACGGCAGACATTTTTCTTTTTGTTTCTTTCAATTTGTATAAAAGTACCGCCGTAAGTATAGTAACACAACCGAATAACGAGGCGCGAACAATGTGTTACGTTCTATGCTGGTTGTATTTTTTTTTTTTTTTTTTCCAAATCACGTCCAACCGGTGTCTGCACACATGTGCACGCACGCACGCACACACACACACGCTCACGCACCCACAAGTCTATATATGTGTATGTATAAAGATTCTAAAAATGGATGGACATCCATCGAAAACGGACGATCTTCGTCCGCGAGTTTCAAAACGTTGAGAAAAGGATCGGAACAATAAAACACTCGGGCTCGTCGCTCGTTTTGCATCGAAATCGGAAAATTAATGGAAAACATATCGGGAAAAAAATGATTCGGGGCTCGCCATTTTCCATGACCGTCACAATTCGTGCGAATTTTCGGTCTCCATTCCACGAGAATCCGAAATTTTTTTTTTTTTTTACAAATTTATCGGGAAAAGACAAGAAAAAAAAATACAAAGAAAGGCCGAAAAAATTCTAGTTTGGGTCAGCGTGACTCAAAATTCTGATGCCTTATTCTTTGCTTCACATCAACTCGATTTCTCATCGAATGACCTTTTTTTTTATCGATACTTATTTTTAATCGGCTCGAGTTCTCCGGAATATATTCCTCGTTCGGATCCATCGTCTCGCTTCTTTGTTCTGCCTCCTTTCTTATTATGGTTATTCAGGTTCTTATCATTGCCAAGAGAGCTCAAACGCTGCTCCCTTTTCGTCGTGCAGCATTGTACTTCGGTTTATGTGACTTATATGTGTCCTCGGTAATCATCACGCTTTTATTCATTTATCTGATTTTTTCTCCTTCTCGTGCTTTTATTAGTATTATTTTTTTTTTGTTTTTTTGTTTTTTCAATTATTGTTTCTAGGCTGTTACCACTAGCACATGTACCTAAGTAGAGCGTTAGCGTAGGCCATTGGCCTCATGTTAGGGTGAGGCTGGAAACACAAGAACAAAATACACAAACGTTTGATATTATTTGGGAATATTTGTCCCTGGAAATAAACAGTTTTAAGGAGATTTTTTGACCCTCCATAGACACACATGGGTCTGGGGTGTTCAGACCATTCAAGGAGTTGCTCGAATTTCTCGCTTTCCGTAGCACTTACCGTTCAGGACGTTGTATCGCAATGTACTCTAAACTCAAGATCGTCCGAGGTCATATATATTTTTTCTGCGATTTTACATAAAAACGTATGAAAAATTTCAAAGAGCGCCATCATTCAGAAATGGAAATATTTAATGTTGAAAATTGGAATTCTTAACACGCGCTCTTTTTAGAAAATACTGAAAATTGTTATTTTTATAAATAAATATATCGACTTTTACATGGACGAAGCTGAAGTTTTCCCGACGCAATGCCACGCAAAAAAAAAAAAGATTTGTCACTTTTTCATTTCAAGAGTATCCATTCGTGAGGTCGAAAAAAGGCAAAAGCAGATTACGAAAAAAAATCGAAAAAAAAATGACGAATCATTTTTTTTTTCTTGTTCA
>JAPYYS010001873.1:0-18820 GCA_030522525.1 Campopleginae sp. 14b
GGGAATTTTTAAAAATTCTTTTTCTTTATTTATACATTTTCTTATTTAAACATCTAATTGTACATTTTTCAGACCATCGTGAACGATGGAAATAATATTGATAAGAATAACAAATAATATATCATTTTCCTTAAATTAAACATTTTTTCAAACTCTGTTTTCGTACAAACAAAACCGGTGGAAATAATAATATCATTATTACAAACAAATACATTTATTTTTAGGTATTTTTTCATGATCATGAAATTCTTTAATATCCATTGAACAAAACGAAATCACTGAGCAGGCTGCCTATTCCGTCCTCGCTTTCTGGAAAAAAAATGTAGGTTAGATTATACATTTCATTCAATTTTCTTTTGCATGCGTACCTTCTTGGGTGTGCCCGTAATATCGTGCATTAGCTCACTATCCATCGGGTTTTTGTCATCAACTTGAATTGATAAGCCGTTGGGCACTTGCAGATACGGAGTTTTCTCAAAATGCATGATCCCGACAGCTTTTATCCCGCTCCCGATTTTGAGGCCTGACGGAACGTCATCGAAGCTCGCAATGCGAATAGCCAATTTCGATTTCCCATCCGTCATCGCTCCGACCCCGTACGCTGACTCGCCACTCTTATGATTTGTCATTTTGAACCCCACTTTCAACCACCCTGATATTTCTGTACATATTATTAAAGGAATTATTCTCATTTAGGCTCTGTTTTTAGGCTCTGTTTGGAATAAAAAGTATTGTATTGTTTTTTTTATACATTTTGCCGTTTTTTCGAAGCTATTGAAAATAAATCAAGAAAAAATTTACTTTTAATATATTTATGAAAATTTCTAGACTTACCGACCAATCGTCCTTCCATGTTGCCGAGCTCTGACCATTCGACGATCGTTGAGGCCTTTTCTGCCCGACAGTTGGGTTCGAAATAATCGCATTTTGCTTCCACAGTTGTTTGGTTCTGTATGGATAGCTCGAATGGGACGTTTCCTGTATTATATAAGGGCTTCGATATTTCTTTCGACACGGCCCCGGTGATGTGAATAATCTAATATTATAAAGAAAAGATGTATTAATGGTTAATTAGGTGGTTAGGTTTGTGTCATTAGAGTATGTACTTTATTCATTTTAACCACCGACGAAACTCGCTCGATCTGTTCCTGCCACGCCAAACATTGAATTCGTCGCCCGCATTGTTATTCAAAAAGAATTTAAATAACTTAAAATTCCCTTTGGCTCCGACAATCCTTGGAGCTTGCACGGCGTCAACGTACGCTAATATTTCACTACAATAAAATAAAAATTATTGGAGCAATAAAAAATAAAGTGTCATATATTCGAATTGGTACTTACACCGTGTCATCGGGATAAATCATGGCATCAATCGTTTCACTACTGGTGAATCTCACCGGTGGTGTATTTTCACAAGTCGGCTTGTCCCGGGCCTTTGCATCGTGCAACTGCGCATCCACTTTTTCAACATTTTTTCGTGGCGCCATCGTTTGTAATTAATTTTTATTACCAAAAAATATCCCCGGAGATCATGAGGGTAATTTATTTGAATATTAGTAATTAGTAATTTATTTTAATATTGTCAAGAATAAATCACGTCCTCTTTCTTCAATGGCGTATGTTGTTATGACAGAATCATCAATTCGTTCATGAGATACCATGGTAACAACACAGAAAAAGTTGTGAGAAATGACTGACGATGTTAAAGTTTACATCGTTGGGATGCAACGAAATTTGTTTTTTCTTGAGCAGAGCTCATAATGTTTATTATTCAATATTTGGTGGGGACAATAAAACGATCATCTCTTGTGAGCCAAAAACTCCATCGACACGAAAAATGAACATGATTTCAAATATTCACTACATGACGACTTACAAACCGATGTTTTGTTCCACACAGAGAACCAAATATTTTTAGATAATTTCAAAACTTTCGATATTTTAATAATATTTTCGATTTCTAACGGAACTGTCAGAAAAATTTACGATGGGAATGACAAAAATTTACTGTTCGAAGAGACTTTCTAGAATGTTGTAGCTACGATGAGAAAATTTCCGTAATTTTCAGAAAAAGTTTAGTCGAACGTACCCAACAAAATACCGATGTTTTCCAAAAATATTTTCTTTCCAGGGTAATGTTGAAGCTTTGTTAATGTTAATGTTAATGCTTTTTTTGAGCAGACGGTTAGCCATTGAGTCGATGACAGCAAGAAATTCTAAAGCACCCAACTAATCTCGACGACCCAATTAATTGGAGTGTTGTTAATCAAGGCAATCACCGTAACACAACTTTTCATGTTCAGCTCGATGGTTTGGTGGCTTCAGAATTCTCGGAATATTTAATTCATTATAATTCTGCCTTCAGAATGCAAAAATTCTTAAGGCTGGTTGTTGCGATATACCTGACTAAACTGCGAAAATTCGTTCATTCGTTCGAATCGTTCATTAAGATGCTGCCCTTATACATATCCATGGATTTTTTAATGACAATTGAAAGAGCACCTTCAGTTTGTCAAAAAGCTAATGTCATATTGACAGCATTGATAGGTCGCTTTCCTGTTATAAAAAAAAATCGGCGAATTTATTTTCCAATGTGCCTGAGTCGAGGAAAACGTACTGTGACAAAACTTTTTTAATCTACAATTGAAAGGTAAGTTTAAATTCAGTAAATAAATAGTATCAAAAAGAAAATATTTTTATTTTTTATACCATCTTTGCCAACAACGTTGAATCACTCATCATAAAATTCCAACAAATTTATGCGTTTATAAATGTTATAGGTGTCAAAAGATTGAACTGAATCCACTATCAATGCTTATCAATCGACTGATTGCTCTGAGAAATTCCCAGTATGTATTCGTCAAGAAAGAATAAGTAAGACGATGCAGACGAAATAGCATTTGAAGATCGATAAACTCAGATTCTACGGTGAAGACAAATACGTCGAAGTTTGAAATCTTTAAATTAGTTTACTTCTAAAGGTAAAATTTATTATCCTCAGGAATATTCATTTGTATTTATATATATATTCATTTGTATATTTGTTTAATCGGTACTTGAAGGACATTTGAAAAAAATCCTGTAAATTTTGCACGAATGATTATGCAGGAATAAACTACTGACTGCAAATCTTCGCAAATGCCACAGAATAAAGTCACATTGCGATGAATTGAATACCTCAACACCGGATCATTGAAAAAAAAAAAAAAAAAACGAAAAGCTTTTATTGATGAATAATTTTCTTAAAGTAATGTTGTTGATTTTTTTTTATTTTTCATTTTTTATCGAACTTCGAAACGATATTTTTCCGTAAGAGTTTTCCATTGAAAAAATCGGAAACTTAATTACCTTCAAATAAATTGAAATGATGAAAAAAAATGAAACTCGGCAGCGCCACATTAAAAAACTTATGAATTAATAAAGTCTCTTTGGTTTTCTTTTACTTTAAACGATCCTATGACGACTTACGCGGTTGACCGCAATTTTTTTTGAGCCTATGTTGAAAATATTTTTGAATAATTCTCAAATTTTCGTTGTTTTGGCAGTATATTTGGTTTCTAACGGAATTGTCAGCGAAATTGAAGAGTTCAACGACAAACATTCACTGCCGAAGAGACTTCCTAATAGTATATTACATACCTAGGCCAGAAAAATAAGAAAAGTCTCAGATCACATGTAATTGTTGGCCGAGGCGAAGCCGAGGCTGACAAACATGTGGTCTTTTTTCTGCCTGACGTCGCCGGAATGCGGCAACTTCGTTTAGCTGAGCGGCCCGAAAGTTGCCGCTTTCCGGCCGGAGGGCAGAAAAATATATTTCTTGCCGCAATGAAACAATTTCTGGAATTATTCAGAAAAAAAAAACGTTTAGTCAAACGGATCGAAGAAAATATCAATCTTTTCAAACCAAATTTTGTTTTCAGTGCAATTGTGCCGAGATATTTTGTCGATTGTTTTTCTTGTCCATTAATCACTTTTCGGTTTTTCTTTCGGCAACATCGTCGAATTCCGCCTCTCTTTTATTATATACAATAAAAATTCGAAAAATGCACGTTGCGAGCAGCGAAACCGAATTCGCGTGACGGTCGCGGTGCGGCAGCGATCTCTCTCTTTCCCACTTACAAAAAAACACATTTCTTTTTTTCCTATGGATTGATTACGTGCATAGTTGCAAATTTCTCATTGTAAACGATGAATATTTCTCGAACCAAAAAAATGATACGCTGAAAGAACTTTGATTAGAAATTTGAAGCATTAAACTTTATAAGGCACTGTGCACCACTTTTGTACCAGTTTCACTGTTCATTCTGAAAATGATAATAGAAACGTCTAGATGGTAACGACGTCAGCTGGCGATCCGAAGGTTCTGAGATCGAACTCTGCTGGTTCGAGTTATTTTTTCATCATCGTATTCTTTTTTTTCAATCAAATCGATTCTCCTTTAAAATTTAATTATTGAAGCCATTCCCCCATTCCTTCTGAACAGTCTGGTTGGAGGAGTAGAAATATATTTTCGATTATAAATATTATTTTTCTAATTTTATTCGACTACATATCTTAGTAACTCAAAGCTTCGGGATTATAACAACTTTTGTGAAGAAATCGACTCAATTGAAAAAATAAATCTGATGATAAAATAAAAAGTTACATCAGCAGGGTTTGAAACCCTGAATGTCTCGAACATCAGCTCGGCACGCTGTTACCAGGATCATTTTATGATGGTAAGAATTTGATAGAGAAAACTGGTACAATAACTGTGAGCTGTGCTTAATATACATGATTATTTATACTAATAAAAGGAAATTTTTTTTTTTTCAATACTATTCATAATTATCAATAAAAATGTTAATAATTTTTCAAGTACTGAATTCATCGGCGAAACCGGATTCCAATTAAGGACTTCTATCACAAAACACTTAAGCATCGTCTTGAGCGTTGTACACAAAAATGTAAAATATATGAAAGAATCCACCAATGAGCAGATTTAAACTATTCTCATTCTTCGATTGATCGATTCACCCATTTTTAAACGGGAAAATTCATTTTGAAAAACGACTATTCGTTCAAAAATCGATTTCTCAAAAATCGATAATATTTTTAACATCGTCCATCTATACTGCATGGGAGAGTTAAAAATATGATCGAATATTGAGAAAAAAAAACGTTTTTGAAAAGCGATTTTCCAGTTAAAGAAATCGGAGAATCGATTTGTTGAAGGATAAAAATAATTTTATTTCAATTTGCAAGTACGCGGAAAAAATCTTAATTGTAAATTCGAAATATCTACACATTAATTAAAGACAACTCACAGTTTTTATATTAGTTTTTGTGAAATTTTTAAGAGAAGGCTGAATAGGCTCGGTGGTAGCATGGTGAGCTGGCATCTAGATATCCCGCGTTCACATCCTTCAGATGCATTTTTTTTTTCATCGTTTTTGTTTTTGCAATTAATTCCGACCCCTCTACAAAATATAATTATTAGAGCGGATCAAAAAGAAGAGAAGAAAATAATTTCCAACTATTTAAATTGTTATAATCGCAAAGCTTTGAGTTACCATGTTATTTGGTCAAATAAAATTACAAAAGATATATTTTAAATAAAAAATAACTATTTTCTCCAGTAACCGGACTATTCAGAAGAAAAGGGGTTAAATCATTTAATTGCACAATGGGGTCGATTTTATTAAAAAAAACGGATACAATCATGAAAAAAAAAGTTTCACCAGTAGGATCCCGGACCCGAATCACCAGCTATCGCCGCTATTACCAAGACTATTCTTTTCAAGTGGTCTATCTGATTGAAAAGAGGTAAAATAAGTAATTATTCGACAGAATATATTTCTCAACTATTTCCTTCACGTGAAGTAAATCTGAATGAATCGATGCAAAAAAAATTGTATCTTTTAAATCAGTTTAAGGCAACGAGACAGTAACCATACGATTTTCACCTCTACCTAGGATAATACAGGGGAGCCCGAGACATAATGGCCCACTCGAGCGATTACTTATTTTCAAAGTCTCATAACTTTAGTAAAATTCCTGGATTCGAATTTTTGACCGATCAGTCTTGTTAGCAATTCCGTAAAGTCTCAGAAAACGGTTCAAGAGCAATTGCGATATATCTATCATTGTAATTTCGGCAACCGGTTAAACTTAACGGAAACAAGTTGTTGTATGAAATCTGACATAAATCAATAGTTGGAATTTTTAAATTCGCCAAAAATCGAAGAATTATCAGATGTTCATCAACCAAGTCGCATTTTACAGGGAAACTGATAAAAAAAAAAAAAACATTGAATCGAAGGTCCCTATTATGAGAGAAAAAGTTACATTCGTTTTGGTCAGACCATCCATATATGCAAAGAATGGACAACAATTTTTGTTTCGTAGTTTTCATAGTTACTATCGATATCTCGAAAGTTCGTATAGAAAATTTTCAAAAACATCCCGAAAATAAGCTCCGGAATCAAACGTTGAAGTGGTCCGTTGTGTCCCGGATGGGCTGTCGTGCTGTAGCAGCCCCGACCATTCTTATCGTGAATATCAAGTATTGCTACATATATTTTTTTCCATTTCAGATCGTTCGAGATCACCAATTGATTAGGGTGATAATATTGATGGTAGCAATGATGATTTGAATTGGAAATTGATGATGATGATGATGATAATGATGAGGATAATAATGATGATGATTATTAATATTTCATATATGTGAAAGACAGAATTTAAGAGATGATCACACAGGTCCGAATACATTTGTGATGTTTCATAAACATTACATTGCTCACAGTCATAATATTGATAGTAATTGCTACATCGATGATTATTTGATAATAGTCAAGAAATAATGTGAGAATCAATAATTAACATTAATTAGTCGAACAATACACAACAATGGGGAAACGGGAAACGTTCCGAAAACCAGAAGATGACACCGAACTCAAACGCATTAGATTGGAGAAAAAACATGAAAATCAGTGAAGAAGAAGAAGAAATACAATTTCGACAAATGATCACTCTGGTCGAACACTAGAAACACAGCCTGGAGTCGAATTCAATCAACAAGTAGTGATACCACATCAAGGCATTTTTCAATTTGACGAAGAAAAATTGATAGCACCAAATCACCACAATATTGAATTGCAAAAACGA
The DNA here is from genome assembly GCA_030522525.1 of Campopleginae sp. 14b. NCBI lineage: Eukaryota > Metazoa > Arthropoda > Insecta > Hymenoptera > Ichneumonidae > Campopleginae sp. 14b. The sequence goes on from JAPYYS010001873.1 coordinate 7,150, forward strand.
GTAGAACTGCCAACTAATCTCGAAATTGATAGCCATAATCACAGATTAGTTGACACGCAACAGCAGCAATTATTACGAGTACAACAAAGCGAAGAAGGAGACCGATTGTCTGCAGAAATGATTGATAATGTACAAGAACATTATGGTGGTTCCATGACTGAGTTATGCATACACTGTACAGCTGAATATTTTTCCTCAGAAAAAATATACAATATGCGAAATTCATTTCACGATTGCTGCAGTTATGGCAAAGTGCGGCTCGAAAATCTGCCAGAAATGCCAGCGGAATTACATTGCTTATTCAATGGAACTCACGAAAAATCAAATATATTTTTCGAGCGTATTCGAAACTACAATGCGTGCTTTTCATTCGCCTCATTCAATGCTAATTTAATAAACTTTGAAGGACAACGTCCTGGGCCATACTGCTTTAAGATTCAAGGCCAAATTTATTATCAGATAAATACAGCCCTTCATCCGCCGCCCGACGAACTGCCAACTTACGGCCAGTTGTTCATATGAGATTCACATCAAGCAGTAAGTTCTATACAAAGACGAAACACTTATCTTGATTCAAGCATATTGGGACTATTGGATCGTATAATGCGTGAAAACAATATTTTTGCTCAATCATATGAAATGATGGGTGAAGAATTTCGAGCTCAAGAAACCAATAGATCTGGCAACGCGCAACAAACTGACGAGTTACAGCTTCTTTTTACTCTGAAACCAGGAATGGATCGCCGAAGATTCAACTTTCAACGACGTAACGAGGTAGCAGCCGTATTTTCAACGACTGCCGATGGGGAGATTCCGGAATCGTACGTTACTGTATGCAATAAAAATGCGCGGACACTACAATCGGTAAGTACGATGGATCCTAATGTCGAACCCTGGGTGTATCCACTATTTTACCCGTTTGGTACTCGAGGCTGGCATCGCGATCTGAGACAAACAGATAATCCTCAGAAACGAATATCAAGAGAAGCTTACACTAGATACCGGATGGCTATCCGCGAAAACGATCAGGGAAACGTCATTCTTCGGGAAAGACGTCTTTTTCAACAGTGGGCAGTAGATAATTATGTGAAAGTTGAGAAGGATCGCATACAATTCAAAAAACAAAATCAAGCAAAATCACGTGCTGAAACGTACTCGGGATTAGTAGATTATCTTAATACTACGGCACACGATGCATATGCACGGGTCGGAAAAATAGTTATTTTACCCTCCACATTTAGTGGCTCACCGCGAAACATGATGCAACACTACCAGGATGCCATGGGAATTGTACGAAAATTCGGCAAACCGGATCTCTTTATTACAATGACTTGCAATCCGAACTGGCGCGAAATAAAAGAAAACCTCCTTCCTGGCCAGCAACCGTCTGACAGACCAGATCTCACAGCTCGTGTTTTCGATATGAAGAAAAAACATTTACTCGATTTATTCGTTCGGAAACATTTCTTTGGTGAAACGAGTGCATTCGTGTATATAATTGAATCACAGAAACGTGGTCTGTTGCATATTCATCTATTAGTGACATTAAAGAACAAATTACCAACGCCAGAAAGAGTCAACCGGTGCATCTCTGCTGAAATTAAAGATTAAATCCAGATTAAAATCCCGATTTGCATCGGATTGTTATGGGCAATATGATCCATGGACCTTGTGGTGTATGGTGTGAAGTGAACGGGAAATGCCCCAAACGCTTTCTAAAACCATTCCGAAATGAAACCACGATGGATGCGGACGCTTATCCACATTATCGTCGAAGAGATACTGGAGCTTCATACGAACGTCGTAGAGGACACGTCGTCGACAATCAATGGGTCGTACCTTATTGTCCGAAATTGTTACGCATTTTTAATTGCCATATAAATGTAGAAATTGTAACAAGCGTCACAGCTCAAAAGTATTTGTACAAATATATTTTCAAAGGACATGATGCAGCAGCTATTGAAATAACAAACAGAGAAGACGAGGAAAACGAAGAACGTGTTATTAATCACGATGAAGTTACAGATCATCTTGAAGCTCGTTACGTAGGACCAAACGAAGCAATTTGGCGTATTTGTGATAAAAAAAATGCAAGAGAAAAGCCATCCTGTCATACGCCTTCCGGTACATTTACCCAACGAGCATAACGTGACAGTTCCGGCAGACATGAACAATGAAGGAATAAGAAATGCTATGAGTCAGATAGGTATGTCGAACGATTATTTCGCGTTGAATCGACGTTATGGATTTGCGAGACAATTTATATATCCCGACATTTCATCACATTATGTGTTCAAAAGATTAAAGGTAACAGTTTGTAAGTGGGAAAAACGACAACGCAGACACGACGCGTTCGGACGCATGTATTCAGTAAGCCCCGCACAAACTGAATTATTGCATCTCCGGTTACTTTTGTTATAGGTTAAAAGAGCCAAAAGTTTCGATGATTTGAGAACTATCAATGGCCAAGTTTGCGAAACTTTTATTGCAACATGTTTAGCTCTAGGTTTGATCGAAGACGACGACGAGTGGAAGAGAGCCATGGAAGAAGCTGCTATCTGGATGATGCCTGGCTTGCTTCGAAGATTATTCGTAAGAATATTGGTGCACTGTCAGCCGATTCATCCGGAGACACTTTGGGAAGAATTCAAAGGGAAATTATCAGAGGATTATGCGAGAAATATCGGCATGCAACGAGCTGAAAGAAAGGCGAATGCCCAAATTGCTCGCATGCTTATAAATGAAGATTCAAATATATCACGATTCCCAACAATGGAGCAAATAAAGATTTCAGACAGTGATGAAAGTGAGACCTCTCCTGCTCACTTTGTAGAAATTGGCATGCGACAATATGAACAGCTGAATGATACTCAAAAGGGATTCGCTGATGCGGTCCTGAGTGTGATAGACAATAACAACGATGAGCAAACTTGTTTCTACATCGACGGACCAGGGGGATCTGGTAAGACGTTTACCTACTCTACGCTTTCAAATCTTATTAGAGGTAGAAAAAAGCACGTCAGCGCAATGGCGTTCACCGGAATTGCGGCGATATTACTGCCAGAGGGAAAAACAGTACACAAAACGTTCGGACTTCCAGTACCTTTGTACGCAGATTCTACATCGAGCATCAAAGTTCAATCTAAACAGGGTGAGTATCTAAAAAACATTGACCTTTTTATCTGGGATGAAGCACCTATGGCACCACGCCATGCATTGGAAGTAGCAGATCGAACATTGCGGGACATTATGAACAATGACAAACCGTTTGGCGGATAAGTCATTGTTCTTGGAGGAGATTTCCGGCAACTCCTTCCTTTTAAAGTGCGAGGTACTCGCAGTGAAATAGTGAATCTGTCAATCAAGTACAGTCCATGTCGGCCACATTTCTCTAAATACGCGTTAACTCAGAACATGAGAGTATTACCAAACGAAGTAGAATTTGCAAAATTTTTACTTGATGTTGGTGATGGCATTCTAAATGATGCGAATGATAATCTTGAAATTCCAGAATGTTGCGTGGCGCCTGCAAGCCAAGATATCGTAGAAGACACTTACGGACAATTGGTTAGAGCGAAAAGTTTTCAAGATGTAGCAAAACGTGCAATTTTGTCCGCTCGAAATGTCGACGTGGATGAAATTAATTCGAAAGGTATGAATTTATTCGATCAAAATACGGAACGGCTGTACACGAGTGTCGATAGTACCGAAAATTGTGGCGACAACGATCAAATCAATGGTATTATTTTGCCTGAGTATCTAAATACCTTATCACCACCGGGTTTGCCACCTCATGAACTTCGCCTTCGAAAAAACGGCATTATTATGCTTATAAGAAATTTAAGTATTAACGAAGGGTTGTGCAACGGTACAAGATTGATGATCTTAGAGCAGGGTAATACAGTATTGCGTTGTGAGATTTTATCAGGTGATAAAAGTGGAGAGGTTGTTTTTTTACACCGCATCACTCTTTATTGTGAAAATGATTATCCTTTCGTTTTCAAGCGTCGACAATTTCCTGTAAAGGTAGCCTTTGCTATGACCATCAACAAGTCACAAGGACAAACTTTCGATAAAATCAGCGTGGATCTTCGAAGAGATGTCTTCAATCATGGTCGATTGTATGTGGCCTTTTCCAGTGTGCGTTCTTGGGAAGCTCTCAAAGTTTATATGGGAGTACAACGGGATAAGAATATCGTTAAAAATTATGTGTACAAAGAATTATTTCGCTAAAAGATCATTCAGGATTTGCCCATAAAGTTTGATAATTTAAAACATCACTTTTATGTGAACCATATTTTTATGATATTAATTTGAATATGTTAAATCAACAAATAGTTTATTTGAAATGATGTTGTCTTCATAGAAATGATGACCATTTACGTGTGTATGTCCATAAAATCCGAAAAACCAATAAATCTGTAAAACGATCTAATAACGGACGAAACATCAGCTCTCTCTCTCTCTCTCTCTCTCTCTCTCTCTCTCTCTCTCTCTCTCTCTCTCTCTCTCTCTCTCTTACTCATAATCATAATTCATATCGGTCTTAGTTTGTGTTTATTCTTATCGAACTGCTCCGAAATAAGTTGACTTTAAGATGCTGTCGCATATCTCGATAAGTTGATACATTAGAGGAGCGCTGCAGCGCTACCAGAAAACCGCTCGCGCGCGTTAGCGCGCGTGATGCACCCTAGTTTTAAATAAATAATCTATTCGCAGTATTGCACATCTGAGTTGTCGCCATTCCTGAACTTACCTTTTTCACTTCAACCATAATTTAGTCGTACAAAATTGAATCTCGTCATTACTTCCCATTTGCCGTATGTATGAATTCGAGAAAGACGAGAAGAACTGTACCCTTACGACAAAAGTCGTGAATGTAGCGTCACAGCAAACAGCAGACGTTACACAATAACCAGCAAGAAAAAAAAACGTTCAGCGTGACTAATAGTGACTTGATCTACATAAAGACATTTTTATGTAGATCAAGTACACATAAAGATCGTAAACATATGCCTTTATGTAAATCAAGCCGCGATGTCCCGAAAAATTGACGTCATACAAAGAACATACAAAGAACAAAGAACTGTGAGACCACGATAAGGAGCTATTTTCGTTGCCACTAATTAGACAGAAAAAGTTTCATTACGACACGCGCCGAGGACGATATTTCCATTTATCGTCACATGGAAAATTTTCTACGTGGTTCTTGGCCGATGTATGTTACAATGCCATACGTGATGTGTGGCCCCTCGACTTATCCGTAAACTCTAGATGATCGTTCCGCCAGGGAAGCTTCAATATTTCCAACTGGCATGAAAGACACCGTCACATAATCGCGTATAATTTATCAAAAAGTCTAATTATACCGCATTCGCGATGTCGAACATCAAAAATGCTACAATCTTTCGAGTGAAGTTTCTTTCAGGATGTACACCGAAACTCCTGTTCCATGCGGTATTTTTGGAAGATTTCCTAACTAAGTAATTAACCTCGTGTCCTTCGAAATGCAAGGAAATTAAAAATAACTCATCATTAATGATTCAGACATCGGGACATTCTTAATTCCTGGAAACTCGGAAGATAATGAAATTCGTTGATTATTATTAAAAAAACTGGAAATTGAACGAAGAAAAATTCAGCGTTCGGCAATTGATACCGATGAATAAATGAGGCAGAAAAAAAACGATATCTTTATGGCATTTGGAGATTTTCGAGAAATTCTCGTTTCGTTTGTATGTGTGAGGAAAATTCCATAATAATCATTATTTTGAGCGAAGCCTTGGCGTCGCAACCAAAAACATATCTGCGATCTTTTTGTTTTTGACACGTAGCAACTACTTCGAATCGCTTAAGAACGCTCATGATTTGGTTCTCGCTACACTTGAGCGAGAATACTACAACGAGGATGATTGATTCTTCGTCATACGTTCAGAGATTGAGGAGCTTACAAGCTCGCACAATGCGTTTCTGTGAGTGATAGCTGTCCTGAAATTAATAAGATCGTTCGAAAAGGCTCACCAACCTTGCCAGCAACTTTCAATTCGTGACACATCTTTCACGATTTAATTTTGTTTCTTCACATTTCATATTTCTTCACATTTGTCACATTCAGTTTGCAATGGAATCAATTTTTCGAATTCTTATCGAGTCACACTAAGAAATTTTAGTTTTCTCTAGAGTTCTGCAACTCCCTTGAAGACTTTGCCAAGAAATTGCCATTTATCATGCCTGTGGTCAACAAGACCAAAGCACACATGAATTTTGAACGTTAACGTACAAGAAGAGATGCCTGGGAAGTAATTCGTATTGTTGGGCAGTTATTAGAAATTTGTCTTCGCGGTTTCTCTTCAATTTTTGATGACAAGACACTCCCGCGTTTCCTTGGAATACTTTTGCCTACAGTTCTTATCAATTCCATAAATATTTCAGCTACAATGATGATAATTACAATCGTTGAAATAAAAGTTTGACCAACAGTCTTTGATTCTTTTTTGTTTAGATTTGTTAATCGGTGCTATAGTATGGCACTTGACATGCTCCGAAGCGGGAATCCCCCGAGTGGATCGCAGCGAGGCCTTGGATGCGGTGACAGCTGGTGCGAATACGTTTGACACAAATTTTCTTAAGGTAATCGTTGGGGGAAGGCTTATTACGCAGAATGCAAAAGCGTCAAAGAAAAAATGTTCACGATATTTTGTGCAGGCTGTTGATGTTGTAAAAATTGTAGAGATTGTATTTTTTTTTGTTGGTAGCATGTGACTGCAGAAAAAAAAGGTAATCTTGTTTGCTCATCGCTGAGCGCATGGATGGTTTTATCAATGGCCTCGTACGGTGCTCGTGGAACCACCAGATCTCAGATGCAAAACGCTCTCGCGCTACCTCCGAGCAATTATGAGTCGAAAAATGGCATCGAGGCTCTCGTCGATAGCTTTGATGTGAGTTATTCATCATCTTCTTAGGATTTCGATTTTCCTCCAAGAAAATCTCACCCTCGTTGAGAAATCGATTCAGTGTACAATTTTCCCACATGTCTCCTTCTCGCAAGACAGTAGAAGGAAACGAGCAAATTAATAATCAGGATAATAAAAAATTTCGAATAACCCACATTTTGAGAATCAACTTTTCCCTTTACTTTCTAGGACTACAAGATTTCTGAATTGCGTGTAGGGAGCAAAATATTTGTTGGCCAATCAATCGAGCCTAAATCCGGCTTTAGGCAAATAACACGAAACAAATTCCATTCGGAAATCCAAAGGGTCGATTTCACCAATGTGACCGCAGCTTGCAAGGGCATTAACGATTGGTGCGCTAACCAGACGAACAATCGTATCAAGGATCTCATAAAGCCAGGTGAGAGAAGCCTGCTTTTCAAATTGTATTCGTAGATCAAAGGGACCGTCCGATAAGCATTTCACGGCGTCATCTGCACAAAGTTGATTTTCGCCCTCATTGGTCTTAACGCCGTTCATGGCGAAAAGGATGAATTTTTGGAGAATTCCGTTGAGGTTTTTCGTTCTGAAAACTTATGAATTCTATTCTGGCCAGACGAATTGAACCCTTCGACGGTTATGTTCCTTGCCAACGCCGTGTACTTCAAGGGCAAATGGGCAGAACCATTCGATATCGCAAACACGAAATCAAGACCTTTCCGCGTCAACTCCACTACAACAGTGAATGTACCAGTCATGTACAGGTCAGGTGACTACAAGACTGGTCGAATTAACAACTTGAAAGCTTCATTTATAGAAATCCCGTACAAGGTGACTTCATCGAACTAATTAAATGGCCAAAGTTGGTGAACGTTCCTATGAAATTTTTTTGTTTCTTTATAAGAGCATTGGCGTAAGAGATGCACTGAGTATGTTCATCCTGTTGCCGTCGGCACTTGACGGCCTGGATGCATTGGAAGAAAAATTCAACAACGTGACGGTCGATGATTTACTTGGCGGTAAAACACATAATATTGATCTGTATTTACCAAAATTCAAGATCGAGAGTGAAATTTCGCTCGAACGCATTGTCCAAGACGTGAGTAAACTTAATTTTCATAGTGAAAAAAAAAAAAAAAAAAAAAACAATTGGCCGAAAGTCTTAGAGCTTTGTGCAACGATTTCTCCCCTCCGATTGCATTCACACTTTTCTAGATGGGAATGACGCATATGTTCTCCAGACGCGCCAACTTCGCTGGCATTGTCAATTCTCGAAGTGTAAGCATTTCCGAAATTGTTCAAAAAGCTTTCATCGAAGTGAGCGAGGAAGGAACCGAAGGAGCAGTAGCGACTAGTACGTTTTCCAAAATTTATCACTTTTTCAACATTTTGGCACGTTATGATTTTCATTTAACGTTTTTCCAGCCTACGATGCGTTACTTTGTCGTCGCAGATCCATGACGTCGTTTTACTTGCCAATCTTTTGTCCTTAATAATTATAGCTTGTGTGGTAACGGATCTTCTGCAACCTGCACTCTATTCTATCTGTCGTTCCTCAGAATTGCAAATGAAAAAAAAAATATGGATACGAATACTTTTTTCAGGCATAGGAAGCGTCACGCTTATGAATTCCCCAACCTTCGAGGCACTCCATCCTTTCATGGGTTTCATCGCAGCCCCGCACCCCTCTGCAGTCAAAGTTCTCACCTTCCGTTACACAGGAGGCCAAGGCCCCATTAACCTTTCGGCTCTACCATGATATCGAAGTTTATCGAGTCGAAAGTAGTATAGTAGTGATGGAGTTTCCCATGCACAGCCTTCTCGGGTGTTTACGTATTTCGAAATTTTTCCCACAAATTTGCAGTGTTCTACAATTTTACTCAATAGACCTACACGTGGGTTCCGAACCACAGGGAGTACAGTTTTTTTTTTTTGGAAACACTGCTTCCCTTTGAGTCGAAATGAAATAAAGATCGAAAACTGCAATCACGACAATGACAAAAAGGTACTGCATTCCGAGTGAAGTTCTTATTCTCCTTGCTCTTGTATATCCAGTCCGCACTTGAACGACAAAACATCGAAATGTTCCCGGAACCTCTGATGTCTTGATTTTTCATTGATGTCTTTTTTGTGCGAAACTCAATTGTGCTCGAAGAAATTTTTAAAACAGCCGTCTCCAATAAATTTGAGGCTTGGAATTCGCAAAAAACATTAAAAAACCTACCGTCCGTCTATTAATTGAGTGGAATTATTTTTCAATCCACCGTTTAGTTATCAAGAGAACTAAATATAAACAAGATTGTTTGTCTGACAAAGGCCACTTAAGCCAACAAATAAGTTACCCATAATTCCAATTCCTGAAAAAAATGGAATTGTAATGATTTCTTCGATGATTAAGAAAGCAAAAAACTCCATGGATTTGTGGACACACGAGTAAAACATACGCGCGACAATTTTTTCAAATTGTCAAAATGTTGCAAACACTCCACAAAAAAATTTTATTCGTCGCTAAAATTTTCATTCGATCCTGGTGCAATAAATATTCCGAGAAAATCAATTATTCTTATTTTTATTTTTTCTTGCCCCTTCCATTTCGCCGCGCCGAAGATTTATTGGGAGATTAGAGTGCAACCGACGAGCCTGCATGTACTGCGAAAATTCAGTGCTCGATCATCAGTCGTTTAGTGAACTTTTTTTGCTCGATCGAGTGATGGAGGACACGTCGAATAAATCGAATAAATCCATCCTATATTCGCCTTGGTTGATACCTGATTTACTTCGGAATATTTTGAGGTTATCCGAATGCGACGATACCATAAATGTACGCAGTGTGACGTCACGACCAGCAACAGTAGCTGGAGATAATATGATGAGTAATATATCACGCGTCAGCGTAGAATTGACACGAGGACGGGCAGATAATGAAGCAACCGAGAGGAGAAGCTTCATCTTCAAAGTTTCTCTCGACGAGGACGATCCTGCTTGTGCTTTGGTAAGATAATGCACTTCTCGCGTTCCCATAACGTCACGGCTAGAGTTTGGCTGGATTCACGGAGCCACCGAGTAAGAGCGGGACATTCAAATATGAGAGAAGCCACCACTAGAGGGCCAGATTTAATATCGTTCGAATTCAGAGTGTCCAAAACTTTAGTTTATTCGATATAACTGCTTATAAAAATACTTTTGCTAGATTTCGTTATTTATTCGCTTTATTGGAATCGAAAACAGGCTAAAAAGTTCGAGTCGTTCGAGGCCGAAATTGACATGATGCAAAACCTGATGGTGGAAATGAACGCACTTTTAAATGAAGAAAACTTTCGTTTAAACGCCCGAGTTTTCCATGCGCAATTAGAAGATCCTTCGTTCTTGGTACTGGAAGATTTAACAGCCCGAGGATTTCGTATGGCTGATAAAAAAAAACGCCCTGGATCTTGATCACTGCGTTCTCGTCATGAGAGGGTTGGCCAAATTTCATGCGACCTCTGTCGCAGTCTATGAAAAGGTAAATAATTTGAAGAAAGGTCGAAGAAAATTATGTCGCGGATATTCAATCAATTTTGTATTTTCTTATTTGTTTTTGTTCTCCATCTCGAGGATCCTCATTGTGTTGAACGGTATCGCAAAGGCATGTATCACAGGGAGTGTCCTGAAGAAATGAAGTTCATTTTCAAAGAAGCCTTCAAGGCATTAAGCATCGAAGTGAAAAACTGGCCAGAACTTGATCCTAGGTACGAGTACGAGTGCATGAAAATTTCTGAATAATTATAGACCAGGAACAATTACTATTCCCACAGTTACTCGGAAAAGTTGTTGAAATTATCGGAAGTCTGTGTTGACAAAGGTGCGCAATGTGCCGAGTGCAGAGAGAATGAATTCAATGTCATTAATCATGGTGACGAATGGATAAACAACTTGATGTTCCGATACGACGATGAGGGAAAGGTCATCGATCAAATATTCGTAAGTTTTATAAACAATTCAAGAATTCAACTGGAAAACTCCTCATCAACTCATAAATTTAATGATGCCTCATGCAGCTCGACTTCCAAATATGCTGTTGGACTTGCCCAGCCTTCGACTTGGTTACCAGCCTGAGTTCGAATCCAAACGACGACGTTTACATGCACCATTTGGACGAACTCGTTGCCGAGTATTCAAGAACGTTGACCGATGTGATGATGAGAATTAATTTCAAGACTAAACCACCGAGTCTCGAGTCCATTCGACAGTGGATGAGAGAACGCGAATTTTTAGCTGTCCTCGATTCAGTTGTATGGAAACCTTTTACGTTTGTGGAGAAATCCGAAGTTGTCAATATGTCCGACCTTGTGGTATCGGAGGGTGCAACCAGCAGTCCGGGGATTAAAGACGAACGTTATCGTCGGATAATTTCAAGGCGACTGAAAGATTGGAATTCTCGAGGATTACTTGACATTTGATTTTGAAAACGAGAGAAACTTTGGATTACTCTTTTTTTTCTTTCAATGATGCGTTTGGCAGTCGTGTGGTGGTGTATGGTATCGGTGTTGGATCGTTTGATGGCGAATCCTTTTTTTAGCCAAAAATAAATTTGCATATCAATATTTGTAGAATGAGCTTTTTTGCAATTTTTCAAGACCAAGAAATAATTCATTAGGATAACAAAAGGATTAGTTGCGAAAAACATTTTCCAAGGGACTCGAAGAGCGGAACTGTGGGAAACTAATAGTTGAAAAACCGTGCCGGGGTCCACGATAGTT
>JAPYYS010001874.1:0-24830 GCA_030522525.1 Campopleginae sp. 14b
GAATTGAATTTTTCGGGAGAATTTTTTTCTAGACTTTATTTTTTACAGGGGAGGAAGTTATACTTGCGTGATGCAGTAGCGTCGGTAATTTTGAGAGTACAAAGTAATTCACACGTTTAAAAGAGTCTTGAAGACTTAATGATTGTTGATTATTAATTATGAAATGTAATCGATGTTGTGTAAATGATTGCTCCAATTTTCCATCCATTTTTACTCTTCAGCAGCCTTCAAACCTTTTCCCTTTATCATGAGAAAGATATACAGTGATAATTTCGAGATACTTTACTATATAATTGACTCACTAGGATTTCTAAGCTCGTACTACAAAAAATCAATGGATTTTTGATATGTGCGTCGTTACTATTTTTCCAACATTCCTCCCTCCTTTTTTTCCAGCTCGTTCCATTTTATTTCTTCATATTTTTTTTCATCGTTATTCTCAGTGTGATCGTCGAAATAATAATTAACGAAATAATAAATGGTCGAATAAAAAGATAATTGAAGTAATTGCGAGGATTAATCAGCCCCAGAGACTACGTTTCAAGATATTTTTGTGCGACGAGCTTGGCATTGGAAGAAAAGAAGGAATGATTTTTTTTCTCTCGAACAATAAAAAATTAATTATAAGTTTATCAAAAACTGAGTCGTTTTTTTTCAGACTTTGTCGAAATCCTCTTTCATTTTGGACTATTTTTGATTACGAAATGTTATTTTTACACCATTGCTTCTTTCCCTCACACACACACAGTTTCAACGAGTCTGTATACCGATCGATCGGCCATTTTGCTCTGGTCTTCCCAGCGTTTATTCTTGTCCATTTCCCTGCGACAAGCCATTCGACAATATCCACGATTTTGATATCCACCACTTCCGAAAATCGATTATTTTCTTTTGGCATTTCTTTTTTTCTCAACTTCACGTATTTATTTTTTTGTTGTGTAAAAAAAATGCTTTTGATTATCATCAGCGGAGAGGCTATCGCTCAGCTCCACTTAATTTTCTTTATTTTCTTTGGTTACGATGCTCTCTTAACTCTCTTTCTTAAAATTTTTCACTATCGTCAAAAACTTAATTGCGCGAAGAGACAAATCGTCACGATTATGTAAAATGAGGTTCACGCTAAATTCGACCTTTTTTTTTCAAATATTAAAATTCTAAAATAATAAACGCAATAAAAAATTCTATTCGCGTTGCACGAACGAAACGTCACGATTTTTAAAAATATGGACCAAATTAGAAAAAGACATTGTTTTTTTTTGACTTCAGGTCGGATTGGCGTAAAAACCTCACATTCATAATTTTGTTTGAATATATACAGTTATGTATAAACGTATTTATGATATTACGCAGTATCTCAAATACTTTGAACTACGCCGCGAAGATATAATTTATCGTATAACAAGTAATCTCCTCGATTCGTCATAGCGTTGAAGAAATCGGTCCTCATGATAATTTGAACAATTAGGTCGCGATTTGCATTGTCGAATGAATAAATAAATAAATTTGTTTATTTTGAGATTGAAGATTGGCGTTTTCGTACCTAATGAAAGTGAGGACAGATATTTCAGCGACGTCCGTGCTTTTGAGTGCTCAATTGACTGGAGGAACCGGATTATTATTATTCGCCTAATAAGACAGTATCGTTCGGAGATAAAACTCGAGTTTCTCGAGCGCGCATCCGCAACGGAACTGCGAGAGATTTGGATATCGTAAAAATCAATTTTCACGAAATTCAACACAAAAATATAATAAAACAACGAAATTTATAAAGAAAAACTCTCGCAGTGGAGTTGGAACGCGGATCGAGATATCTGATTCGCGTCTCATCCAACATGCTTCGTTTATTATTTTTCCTCTTCAATTCCACACTCTTAAACGTTCACGTTAATCGTTTCGACTATCCGTTAAAGCTAATTTATTCATTTGAGATTATTTCCCTTTTTCTCTAAGTTTTGTTTGTTGTTGTTTTTTCATTGTTTCCTAAACTAAAATATTCTCGTATTAGGAAATTAGTATAATCGATATTAACAATTAATAGTTGTCGTTTTGGCCGCTTCTAGACTTCCAGAAATGATTTTTTAAATTCCATTTGTTGTTTTATTTAGTATATATATTTATATACGATGTCAACTTCGTTATCGCCGATGGTTTCAATTTTTTAATCGGTTCTCGTGTATTTCGTCGAAACAACATTTTGTTAAGCCGTTTTAGTTTCTTTCGTTTAGCTCGTATTTTTTCTGTTCTATTTTTTTTTGCTTTTCATTTCATTTCCGCAGAATTCTGTTGGCAAGGTGATTTTTTTTTTTTAACGAGGAATTATTATTTTTAATAGGCTTCGAGGACTACTTGTCGTCCCGGAGCAGCGATTCTTCGGCTTCCTTTCGTCTCGCTTTGGCCTCTTTCTTCGCCCTTTTCTTCTCTTCCTTAGCTGCTTTCTTGGCCTCTTTCTGCCTCGCTTTTTCTGCTTTTTCTTCTTCCTTCTGTCTGGCCTTTTCCGCTTTCTCACGCTCTTTTTCCTTCTCCTTTTCCTTCTTCGACTTTTGAACTTCTTGAGCAACTGTCATTACGGTCTTTGGACAGGCCGCCGACGAAGCTGACGCCGAGGTCGCCGTTGGCGCGCTCGACGACGTCGCCGACGTCGTCCTCTTCGCTGAAGACCTCGTAGGCCCCGATAACGACGATGATGTCCCTACGCTCCCCTTTGATGACATTGTCGATTGGCTTGTCGTCGAATTGACGTTGCTACTCGTTACTCGATGACTCGGCGAGGTTTCCAACTGAGTCAAGATTTTCTGTGCGCATCTGTCAACAACAAACCATACGAAAATTCATTTTAATCAACCGGAGAGTAGCAGCCTTGGGAGCTCAACAAACTCACAATCAATATGGAAATTTGAAGAAATGCGAGAAGCAGAACGAACTCACCGTAATCTCGTGGAAGCTTTTCCCACGCGATAATCCCTCTGGAATTCTTTTATAGGCGGCAATCTTCGTTCACGATTTTCCCTCATCAGGTCGTCGTCTTCAGCGACCTGCTGTATTGGATCTTGATACTCCTGCATCAATGATCCATCGATTTGTCAATTTATCCTTCTCCTTCGTCACATCAAATCCATAAATCGAAAAATTTCGGCTAAATTATTTACCTGTATCCGCATTTTCATCGATTGCGTTTGCGATCGTCTTAAAGTTGCGCCCGTCGGTTGACGCAGCCTCGGAGGTTTGGCTAGGCCGGAACTTCCAGAACTACTAGTCGACGATGAAGTCGCCGAGGATACGGAAGACACGCCTTCGAAAATGGTCATAAAAAATTACTCAAATTTTTAAATTATAATCAAAGTTGATTTGTACCGAAGAACAATGAGACACGATGTGTTAGTTCTACCAAGTCTGATGTAAACAGAATTGTATTGTACCGGAAATGGAGGACGAACCACTGGCCATTGAGTAGAGAGACGCCGAGGCTGGCACATTTCCGGTTCCCCATGTGCCACCGGGGCTGGTCACCCCAACGGGAACTCCAGTTCCCATATTGTATTCCGAAGCACTTTGCGGCAGTACCCACGATTTTCCAGACATCGAATACTGTTCGAAACGTCATGTCAATCAAAAAATAGCATAAACATCATATTTACCAATTAAATTGCAAAAAATTCCGATCTTTTGCGTAGATTAACACTCTGAGTGCATGCTCGGTCATTTAGACCCCGAAAATTTTCTGTCACTGATCGTTCGTCATTAAATAGTACCGAATGTGGCGCTCAATTTAGTTTTCGTCAAAAAATAAATTGAAGGCCATGAAATATGGATAATTAAGTACAAAAAACGTCTCCAGAAAGAAGAATGCACATTTCGTGGAATCTAACGATTTGAGAAAGGTCTCGGGTCAGATTGACCCAATATTTCCTTATAGGAGATTGGTACTCGAAGGATTAAACTTTATTAATGATGGTTCTTACGTCTCGTGGAATGAGAGTCTGTTTCAATCGTAAAATTTTCGCTCTGCATATGACGCATCTGAGTGGTAAAAGTCTCTGTGAAACGGCCATTTGTATGGTTTTGACGAAGCACCTTCTGCAGACAACGCGATGTCCGCAAGGTGCAGTCTGCATGGTGGCTCTTGCATTGACGCAGATGACACACTGGGAAAACGATCGTGCGTGAGTAAAGAATAAGATTTAAATCAAAGTTTTCGAGATCGAGATGAAAAGAGATGAAATTAACCTCGTCCTCTTGGGAAGAAGCCAGTTCCGGTTCATTTTCTTCCAGTTTCGTAAGCAATTTGTCCTGAAACGATAAAAGCATCGAAATACAAATAACAATATTTCAAAAAGGCCATTAATTGAACGTTTTCTTTCATCGTGTGTCAATAACATCCTCTGATAATTACTAAACGTCTCGTTGGGTATTGCTACGCGTCCGAAAGCCCTCCTCCCTGTTTCTCTCTGGCTTGGTGCATGAGTCTTTGTATAAATGTATTATTTCCCCTCCTCGCAACAAGTAATCGATACACAAACTTGTATACATAAATGTATGTAATAAACATGCTCGATATATATGTGGAGAGTACATAGACATATGGGGGAATATATGTATAGATAATGTGTCTATTTCCGATGTGGCACGCGCTTGCCGCAAGCCTATTCATCAATGGAAACATCGCGGTCGTTTTCTCTGTCGCACCGACTACGAGCGCGTTAATGAAGAGATGAGCACGCAACGTTGGTGCTTTGTGCTTATTTGCCTCCATCGGGACACCCTATAAGCAAATAATATTACGAAAGTTGGACGATGCGGAGGTGGGCCGGCTGAAACGTGCCAGACACAAGAGCTCAATTTATATCAGTCAACGCTCCAGCCGAACGTTATACATTATTATAACACATCGAAGCTTCATTCACAAAATACATTGAGAAATTAGCATCTGATACGAACGAGAGACAGTAAAGAGGAAAAATAAAGTGGTGGAAGATTCGAATAAACGACCAAGGCAAATAAGTGAATTTTTAATAGCGTCGCTCGGGGTATTTGCGTTAAAACGTTTGCTATTACGGAAGAGGCGCTTCTTTGCCATAAAATGTGGCTTTTTGCTCAGCGGGCTGTTCAAGTTCAGAAAAGATTGCGCAAGTAGGTCATTAGGCACATAAGCGATCAGCAGCCTGTCGCAAAAACGTTAAGAAAACCGAGACGAGAGCAGTCTAAAATGTCAAAGGACGTATCGCAATCCGTTCCCCGGTGTATTAAAGGACGTTGAATATAAACAGGGGTTTCCGATGTCTCGGAAATGTCGCGAAGAGATCGAACAAGAGTTTGAGACTTTGGAGATCCATATCCAACGACCATTTCATTTCCATTTAATCATTTATTTCGAATTGATGATTAGTCTAATAAAATGTGTTTCTCGTTAACAATGAGTTTCGTCATGAATATTTGACTAGCTCGTGTCATCGTATGAATGAAATGCATCGGTTGCTGGGCAGCCTGCTGTCACGGATATGGCGTTTCAGTATAGCTTGCGGTTATTGCGCACACCGAGCTTCGTTGGGGTGGGTCGAGGTTGACGTCGACGGACTGAGAATCCGGATGTGGAATTGGAATCTCCGCACCACATCGATATCCCTCGTGCTTTCCGATACACTCCTCTCGGCCAACCGTTCGGGAGGTCCTTGCGGACCAACGGGTCAACTCGTTAGATTGCACGCTTCGGAGAATCCACCCGTCGTTGCTTCTCGAACGGAACGCTCAACGCGACAGAGTGATGGCAAACCGGTCGGACAGTATTTCATGCGCTTCCAGATCTAGTTCCATCCGATTATATCGCGGCTGTGTACACATATCTGTTTACAAAGAAAGACAAGGCATTTCGACGGTACATAACGAGTTGACGGATCGCAAAACACGCCAAAGACATTTTTCCTCCGTTGGCTTCGACTCTGGTGTACGTTTGATCGGCTGTCTCTAGAATGATAAGCGGAGATTCCACGCCCTCCGAGTCCCTGTGCAATTGCATGTATCGTAATTAGCGTCGATACTCTTAGCGTTACTTCTAGAACGATCTGTATATGAGGTTCGTAAGCGACACATCGCGCGCGGTGTCACAGAGATAGAACATGGATGTATTTCATGCGGTAACGTTCCAGTCCACATTATTGTACATGTGTGGATTGCAGCTTTTCCGTAAGGGGCCGCGTGTGTGCGTTGGTGTGCTCGTAGTTGCCGCGATTCACGTTGTGCCATCCTCGAATGTAGGTCAGGGTGCTTTCCAGATATTAAGCAGATGATGCGCAAAATATCCCCACCACCGAATCTCTCTTCTGGCGCCAATGGTCAGGACCATTTGCTCACCCTTGTAGGAGCCTGCATCGGTCACGCTTGCTCGAACAACGTAAATACACCCTCAAAATAAGCAGCAGCCCACTTTCCATCGCTTATTTTACTCTGAAACTTCTGGACCCTGCCAAAATCTTTTCGTCCTGCGGTATTCTCCTGAGCCAAAATTCTCATGCCATGGCCGTTGCTACTAATTAATTGTCACGTCGAGTTTCTCTTTGTTTTCACGAATTCTTCTCAATCATTTATTTTTAGGTCAATCATATTGTTGGCTCGTCTGCGGAAAACGTAGTTTGACACTTTCAATAACGTTCATTTGCACCGTCACGGAATCCAAGTGCCAACAATTATAATACGGTGTTGCTAATCGAATGAGAAAATAAACTTGAGTTGATTGAATTCATAAGAATCCCCTCAGTAAATTCTCGACCTTTTTCAAGTTTCAGGCAGCACAATGTGTATTAAAAGACTAGAGAAATCGTGCTCCGAGGACCTGGGAGGCGGCAGTTTATAAAGCCCGATGATTTCATAATTATTCGTCAGACCGTAATGAATCGTGGCTTGTGCTTCCGGTGCTTAATGTACCACGCTCCTAGTGCACCATCACAAGAACGGTAAGAGTCGATGCTGTGTGATTAGCATCCCATTATTCCTGTCTTCCTCGATAACCGCCCCACCGAGTACACCCTCTCCATTCCGCCGAATCCTGCTGCTACGTTCCCTCCGTTTCTTTGCCCCTTTTCGAACCTTTTCTCAACGAAAATCCACCGAGTCCTCTTTCCACGTTATGCACGACATTCGTTTTGTTCGTCGATCGCCCCAGTTGCCTCGAATCAATTAACTTTTTCCTTTTATACTTCACGATTCGCAATCATCGATTATGAACCCGAGATTTCGTAAGCGCTTGTTTTACTTTCAAAGATTCGTATGCAACGACCGGAGCGACGAATGTTCGCTCGAGCATTGAGACGATCAACGGTTCATGCGTTACAATTGTTCCGAAAAAAAAAAAAAAAAAAAAAAAAAAAAAAAAAAGGAAAAAATATTTCTATGAGAAACGGTTGTATTAACAACGTATACTCAGTGATGGAATGGAAAACGTGTAAAGACGCGGAATTCGGATAAGAAAGAGTCGAGGAGAGATTCCAAGCAAAAATAGCAAAAATAGCAAAGGTACGCGAGCTGCCGGAGACGTCATGCTTGAGGCACTATGCAAGAGCTGCGATCCTGTGGAGAGGAATAGACGTGCCTTGCTGCACTACAAAGCCAACGTCGATCATTGACTACTCTCAGTTTACTTTCGACCATTGATCGTGGCATTGACTCCTCCATGCCAAAAATTATTGTGGTGATTTTATTTATTTTCACAGTTTCAAATGCATTTTAATTAATAATTAAATTAATGATTACGTGGCTCCCGAGCTTCTCGATTCCTTTTGGTCATTGGACGATAATGTTGCCTGGATTTATGGCCTCGTGGCTCTGCCGACTAATCGTCATTCAAAGAGGTTCGGGATTCAGAAAAGAAACAACAAGAAATCCAAAGAGTTCATCGAAAAAATAATTCAATTCTGCTACTTTTTTTTTTCTTACTATTTCTCTGTCGATTCATTTCCAAAATTTCTCTTCACCGATCAACCGTTTTCTTTTTTCGTTATTCCATTTGAATGTGTTTATTCTCCGGCTGAAACGATTGCTCCGTCACGGCAGATTGGATTCTCGAACGTCAAACGTCGAGTGTTTGATGCTTACGATTCTGAAGTGGTTTCAACGCAACTGCGCTGTCTTTCGCGCGTTATTTCTCCTCCGTTTTCCTTCAAACCTTCAAAATAATTATATCTTATGCATCGAAGCGAAGTGCAGTTCGCAGGAACTTCAAAAGTTGCGAATAATTCGCAATTGTAATTCCATTTCCATCCAATATCCCTTCCTCGTACTTGCGGTTTGAGGAACTCGGAAAATTGGTGGATTTTGTTTCGTGAACGAAAAAAAAGTCCAAATGTGATGATCGAAGAGACTTTGCCATGAAACGATCAACGAACCTGTGAATTAATTCTATTTTTCTTTTGCTCCAGGTGACGGCAGTGTAAATATGTCACTTTTTCCGGCCGGAACATGCGCTTTGTGTTGTCCCATCGAGCTAGACCGCGATGTAGAATATCAGCTTTATACAAGGTGAATAATAAATCACGAATAATCGAGGAAATTAATCATAGAACTTGAGATATCGAGAGCCATAAATATAAAATTGCATTTTTTATTGATTTTTATTTGGCTACTGTGATGCTCGAATAAAGACGCAACCCCCTGAGACCGCATATTCTGAAACCCTCAAATCCCTGGAGTCTAAAAAGAAGCAACTTCGACAAGAACGTACCAACGGTAGTCTACATTCATGGTTATGGGGAAAGAGCCCCTGGACGGAGTTCGATGGCGATACGTGATGGTAAAACATGCAAATAATGGATATCAAGAAATTGATGCATTACAAAGTTATTTCATTTTTACTTCGCATCAGAGTTGGTTCATTCGAATCAGAGTGGTTAGAGGCTGATTCTTGCATTTTCGTGATTTGCATTCCAATTGCCAAATTAAAAGCAAAATCAATTATTTCATTTAATTTTCATTAATATTCAAATTTGTCACGTTAATTAATTTATTTCTAATAAATATTCATCATTTTGCGATCTCTGCTGAATGTTAAGGCTCGTCGTGTTTTCCACTCCATGATAAAAAAAAAAAAAAAAAAACTATTTGTCAGACTCACAGGTTCTCATGTATCAATCATAAGGTCTGAACCATTTGTCTAGCACGTCTTATACTGCATCTGCGATATATATAATGCAGTCTGCAGCGTGTATCCGTGCTCGGCGACGTTTATTCGTATCACGGACTGTATAACGTAACGGCACTTGTAGAATGAAACGAGGAAAGTTGTGAAGAAGCTCTTGGTGTCCGCTGTCGGAAACGGGATCAAGCGGTTGATAAAAACGCGTTTTTGTTAGACTCTACGAAAAGCCACGGGCTTGATGGCTCTTGAGGACGGTTCGTGTGTCGTCTGAATGACGAATGAACTTGATGGGAAATTATTATGGGTCAAATAGACCCAGTGTGTTAACAAAAGCATGTTTTTTATTTTTTTAAATTGGGAAATTTGATGTCTAATTTGCAAATTAGATAAATTTACCCCATGATCATTTGAGCCTGAAAACGAAGCAAGAAAATACGTTGCTGCTTGCAGCGTATTTGAGACGCGGTCGCTACAACGTAATCCTCGTTGATTGGGGCAAATTGTCGGCATTACCGTGGTACATCACAGCGGTGGGTAACAGCAGAAGCGTCGGACCTCATGTTGGGAGAATGGTCAGATGGCTGGAGCACCAGGGTGCAGTCCCCATGTCGAGGCTCCATGTCATTGGGTTTAGTCTTGGGGCGGAGGTGGCTGGATTCATGGGCAAATCTTTGGCTCCTCGGAAGGTAATTATGTTTACAATTTTTCGAAAAAATACAAAAAAAATAAAGTATTTTCTATGGTGCTGTAAAATTGGGACGTAAATAATTATGATATAAAAATATTTATTGTCTAATGTTCCATGTAATGGAATTGTAAAGATACGAGAGACTGCAGATTTATTTTGAATAGTTAACGGCAAAGCCTCGTGAAATAATATAAACGATGAAAATGCATTCGCCCCCATACATTTATATTAATGGGACTGTTTAAAAATTGACAGATCGCACGTATAACCGGATTGGACGCGGCCTATCCTCTGTACATGAATACCGGGTCGCAGGGACACTTGGCAGCGAGTGACGCGACATTCGTCGATGTGATACACACCGATGGTGGAATTTTTGGATTTTTGCGACCTCTTGGTCACGCTGATTTCTATCCAAACGGTGGTAGACCTTTGCAGCCTGGTTGTAGTCTCGGTAGTTTAATATCGATGGGAGTAGCTCGACTACTGAATCAGTACAGTGAGTTATTTTTATGATTTTATAAGATTGACTGTTATTTGAGTGTTTTTCAAAAATCATAAACATCTAAAAGTTCAGTTCACTGCAACGCGTCGATTGCCTCGCGAGAAGCGAATTTCGATTGGAATTTAAATCTGATAATCGTAAAAAATGTTCTATTCCGTTGCCGAGCATGGCGGTTTTACGCCGAGTCCGTTACAAATCCTTATGGTTTCCCAGCCAGCCGTTGCAGGAAATGGCCACCGGATAGTCCATCAAGCTGCACCTGGTCCCCCGTTGCTCTCATGGGCATTACAACCGATCCCAGATTACGAGGTATTTTTTATTTGCGAACCAACCCGAGATCACCGTTTGCACGAAATTTTTCCGATTACCCAAATGCAAAACTCTCTTTTATGTATTGAGTTACCAGTTCAACGAAAAGTGTTATCGCTTCGTGATTAATTCTGAGTGGTCATATACTTTTGTGTGTTAAAACGTCGATTGCGAGAGACGGACTGAGAGATCGAACATTTTCACATTGAAATATGCGCCAAAAATCAAGCTCGACGATTCCACAATTTCTCTGACGACCAGTCGACCAAAAAGTTGAGTATTTTCCTCGACGAAGAATCGCAATTAGTTTATCGCGTGTAATTGAATAATGATGATCAAAATAAAATGGTACGCGTGAGAAAGTTAAGTAAACATTGACCAACAGTAGGCCTCGTCGATTTCTCGCGCTGCTCCTTCAATCAAACGTGTCTCATTGCATGGATCATAGCCTCAAGGCCGCTTGGCTAAAAGTTGAACGTCAAAACTGGCCTCACGTCCCGGTCGAGAGACTTGCCGTCAGTATCTTCGTAGAAAACTTAATCCGACCTCCTTAAACTGCACTCCACGTTTTGAGTCTCAAACTTTTGCATCCCGTTGGTGAAACTCGGTACGGAAAATGACTCTCCAAGCAGCAGTAATTGAAAAAGATTCTTGGAGCACTGTTTCTCGTTTGATCACGTGATTAAACATTCATCCTAGTTTCGAGTACCCTTGTTTCGAGATCGCTGGTCGGCAATGAAGGGAAAATGTATAGAAAAGCTCAGAATTACCGGGGGAAAGCTTCGAGGAAAACTTTTGGGTACAGAATTTAATGCACTATTAAGGTTTTCATAAAACAGTTAATCGTTTTCTTTTTTCTTCGAACAATATCCTTCAGGATCTCTGCCTACTTTATGCGAAGCAATTTGCTCGGGTTTTTCAACGGTTAACGAAACTTTTTCTTAGGATGGAATTATTTCAAATTCATCGGTTTTCTCGAGCCATTATTTACATGAAATTGTAACACGTGGCTAAACTTTTATCTTGTTCTCGCAATGTTCGATGACTTGCCTGGAAAAATACCCCAATTCGTGAAAGAACTATACCTTTTAAATTTTGACTATGAAATAAAGTTTCACTGACTCGAGCTCGGTCCGATTCACCGATCATTTTATCAATTTTCTTCATCCAGATTTAATAATATTCGAGATGAGCTGGGAAAACATTAATTTTCATGTTGGCAGCGACAGAATAAGTTTCTTATCGAACGATTGACAGTTCGCATTCGCAGAACTGTTTTTATTAGATTTATCTATCGGGCCAATAACCTGAGACTTGCGAGACTCTGCATAATTTGAAATATTTAATGCGACACGTCGATCGAACGATCGTCGAGTAGTTTTTTCTTTCGATGAGCTGTCGCGGCAATATATAACGCTTCCTACAATTTTTCCTCATAGACACACCCACACAAACGCAGATACAGACACACCGGAGACTTTCATATATTTTCGCAGAAATAAGGCTCGCATGTAGATTCGAATCGGAGGTGCACTCTCGCGGACATTTTCAACACTGCCAGTGCATTCGTCCCTTCGATTTTTTGCAAGCTAGTGGGCCTCGAACGACCCCGTCACGATATTTACTTGTCGGACGACATATTTGGGTTGCAGACGGTGAAATCGATGAGACAACACCGTGCATACTCGGCTTCGTTAGATTTCTGTGGCTTTGCGTTGTTGGGAACTTGCCAGACGGAAAATAATGAAAAATCTGATTTTTCTTAACGTACGATTCGTGGTCGCGTGAGATTCTCGGTTCTTCGTTATTTTCAACGTTCACGGGATGAAATCGAACTGGATTCATCCGTTCGGAGTGAATTCCGCAATTTTAGACTTCCGGACTGTTTGAAAATATTTATAATTCGTCAAGCCACTCACGATGTTTAATGCGATTCACAGAATTCTACGAAAGTTTGACACCGAGAGAAATCTTAACAGCAGGCGTAGAAAAGTTGATCGATTTCCCGTTCCAACTTCCGCATGAATGAGCATCGATCGTAAGCATGCGGCGTCACGTCATCAAACTTTAAGGCTTGTGCGGGGCACGTCAGCTTTCCTCCCTCCCTCCCTCTTGTTCTGCATATATTTCTCTGACTATACAACTGGCAACTTCTATCAGCTAACCGAGCCCTCGATTAATCTTTCGTAATAGCTTTTTCCGTACGAGAATTTTAAATTCTACAACCGAACCTATTTATATCGTCCTAATTTTCTAATTGTCAAGGGGAATCGATGTTGCGCGAATCGAACGTGGCAAATGCCTTTTTGTTTTTTTTATTTTTCTCTGTACACTCGACTCGTCGCGATAACTCCAGCTCAAATTCCGACACGTATCGAACGATCATATCCATTGTAAGCTCTGCGTGGACGAATTGAATTTTGGCCCCTGCGTCGATACATTGGGTCAATTTGACCCATAAAAACTGTAAACCGCAATGATTCCGCACATGAAACTGAATTGTCGTGAGAGAAAAAAATCATAGCTCTGGCTTCCAGCAATTTTGCGAAAAGAATTGTCTCTCACATTTCTTGGGCTCTCCTCCCTTTTTTTTTCTCAATTCCCTATGTACGATTGTCGCGATCGTACACAGCGAGTATAGGCGAGCATCAGGGGTGGTTGGATCGCACTCGGCACGTTGTTCACCTTCTTGATATCGATCAGCATCTATAACCTGGGCTTGTCGTTTTACACCCCTCGAAGTTAGAGAGGGCACAAAGCGATCGTTCTTTGGTTCCCCCCTCGTGTTTTTCGCATGTATGAGATATATGTATAGACGTTCTATTCTGAACACGGATCCATGGAATAGGTGCGAGGTCGATGCGTTAATGAAAGCCACAATCACGAGGCCTCGACGTCGTTTTGGCGTCGGTTTTGCTATTTCGTCATTGTTGCGAGTTCCATGACGTCGTGGGAGAAAAGTCGAGTCGATATTTTTTTCGTCACACTGTGAATCGACGCTACTAAGAATTTATTTTCTTGGCATTGAGAATAAATTCAAAAAAGCCTTAAAAAAGCTAGAAATTTTGTTTGTTCTTGTTCACGTCTTCAGGTTGCTTCATTTCTTTCAATTATTTTCAACTTTCATTCCGCTCCTTTCTCCTTGTCACGTCTCCAAAGGTGACACCACCCCCGAGGCTAAAAATTCTTTTTTTCCAGATCGCGTACGCCTCATTATCGCGTTTCAGTCCGGAAATAACGACGTGATAATACCACGCTTTTCTCACGAGAAGAAACCAGAGTTCTGACAAGACCCGTTCCTTCCTCGCCGCGCTAATTCGCGACACAACATGACTTTCCCTCCATTTTTTATTCCTCCCCAGCTCACCCTCGTATATCCTTTTAAACCTATTTTTATTCGCTCGTGAGAAAGCTCGTCTTTCGCGAGAAAAAATCTCTGACGTTTCCGGCGATGGCATTTATTTTAGGTTCTTTCTCCGGCCAATCATTTTTCTTCACGAATTTTATCATCCTCCAGATTTTCAAGATTTCCTTCTTATTTTCCCGAACCGAATAAATATTTGCTCAATTTAAATACAAACACCGTATTCTGCTTTCTCGAACTTAAGGACTTAGACCTTCGGGTATCGAAAACAGGCTCAAGATCCGTCATTATTTTTCGATCGGAAAACGTATCCCCACGTTCTTGATTCATGCGGGATGGAGCAACCCTAGTATGAAAAGTTTATCGTAATAATGCGTAAGGAGTCGTAAAATAAAAATATTTAGAAATTCAATTAAAATGCTATTTCGATTCGTAAATCGTGGTCGTAAAATTATGGCCGGAAATATAATCCGAAAGCTATTAAATGTTACGCCAATAACAATAAAACAAGCAATGGAAATTCATTTCGAAATGATCTGAAGCACGTAACAAATAAAAATGAAAGAAAGACTTTTTGCACAAGTTTTATCGCGACAGAATGAAAATGGTAATTGTTGCTGACTGCACGTGGCTTGACAGTCCCCTCGTTGATCGCATTCGTGTCGAGATGAGTTTAAATAGACGCGGGTATCCGATAGCTCCTCCACGTTTGCGTCTATCGCCCGTCAACTTTTATCGGCCCATATTGGCGATCTGGGCCATCCAACCATTTTGCCACATCGACGATACATTCTATTTGCTTAATATTGTGCACAGTCCTCACGATACAGCATCAATTTTCAAATACACTTGCGCATAATCTCTGGTGCCTTCTGTACGAGACCAATTGACGAAAGTTGTGCTCCTCAAATGTTTTCTTTCATCCACGACAAAAAGAAAAAAACTTGGAAGAAAGACAGAGGGAGGGAAAAGCGAGAAAATGAATAAAAATTGCTTCGTGATTCCTGTTTTTTTTCCTCTCGATGCTGAAACGATTATCAACAAATCCTGCGTCCTCCATGATTTGAATCGCAGAATTCTCTGGCTCCAGAACCTCCTTATGCCCAACCCCATGAGACTGGTTCCAGGCGACTACGCGGAGCAGCGAGAAAATAAAAAAAATTGCTTCGTGATTCTTTCGTTTTTTTTTCTCTCAATACCGAAGCGATTATCAACAAATCCTGTGTCCCCAGGATTTTAATCACACTATTCTCCGGCTCTAGGATTTCGTTATGAGACTGAATACATGCGAATACGCAGAAACATTTTTCGGAGTAATTACTTGAACGAGGACACGCACGAACTCGGTAAAGCAAGCAGCAGCTCGTAAAAGCCGATTATTTAATTTCACAACACAAATGGAAATGGTTACATTTCGCAAAGAATTTCTCGTAATGTTGGGAGTCCATGATTGCCAAAGGGGTGAATGCGTGATGGGCACGCCAGTATTGAAAATCTCCTTCCACATCATCTCGGAAAATTGGATAAGCAATGAGAAAGGGAGATTGAGAGGGCGTTGAGTAAATTCCGAGGGGTGATTTCGCATTGCGTGTACACACTGTTCCAAAGGATATCGACACCCCGCCCTCGCTTCGATGTGACGTTCGAAAAAAAATAATGAAGACAGTTTTTCTTGCACGCAAACCCTTTTCAACGTTGATTTTCGTGATGGAATTAATTCTAAAGGCAACAAGCGTTCGTCACGCCCATTTTTTGTCAGTGCCAGAGGGAATTGGTTGGCCCCATTGATTGGTTGATGATTAATCAGAGAAATATACGAAAAAGGATGAATTTTCATTTGTGAATCGTGGGAATCGGCAGCGCGCAGAATAGTTGGAAAAATGATTTTTGGAACGAAGTGTATTATCGATTGACATTTCTAGGGTTCCTAGTATTAGCAACTCCGACGCCCAAGATACGAGGTGGTCGTGTCTCGTGGAATTATTCCTCCACGTAGCCTTAATACCACGTGGCGTAGGGTCAACGAACACGGACTGTGCCAGACAACCATTAATTTATTGTCGCGCCAAGCTTAGCGGTCTTCCTGTGTCAATCAACAAACTTTTTATTTTTCTTCTCGATCGTCTTCTCCTTCCTGTTAAGGTTTACTTGTAGCATTCTGAAGGAGGATTTTTGGCACGCGGTAAATCACTTCGAGAATCCGGAAATAAATTGCAACCCATTCGATTTAATTACGACGATAAATGCCCATTTTTCCGAGATATTTATCGGTCTGGAAGTTCGTAAAAGGTTTATGAGTTCGTTGACCCTCAGGGTAAAGCCCGATGGGCTTAGTTTTTGCTTCCTTGTGACGCGATCCAGCGAGGACGTCACTTCCGAGCACTGTCCACGCCTCCAGAGCGATCTCTCACGGTACCAAACTTCCAAAACGTTTATTCGTTGTAACAAGGATTCCAAGTACGTGGTCGAAAACACAGGTAAACAAGAGACAGGGAGGGTTTTTTTTTTCGTCCAGAAGTAACCGTACGTCGTCGTCAATGTAGATTCGATCTTAACGAGTGGCTAGCGTGAGCCTTATCGTGGATACTGGTGCGGTGTGTGGTTCGCTGTAGTGTTTCTCATTTACCACGACTCCGCAAGCTCTAACCACGACATTGAAGTGTGACTACGTATCGAGTAAGCTACTCATGGTTGAATAAAAAAAAAAAAATGAAATAAAAATAAAGAGCAGGTAACGGGTTGTGTCGCGACACAGCGACGTTCTGCGTTGATAAGAGAATTGCCAAGGTTGAGGACAATCGTTCGACCACAAGGTTCGAAGATCGTACACATCAATGCCCCACGCAATCACATTAATTTCCAGTGGATTTTTATTATTAAATATATCAATAAAAATCCTCGAGTTTTCCATAAATTTATGCTTTGCGTTGTTAACCTCTGAAACGCGATTATAAGTTGCAGAAGAATTTATGTAACGGCGTTAGTAATTTTCATCTACTATTTTGCATCAACGAACCTCCGATTACGCGCCTTCTTCGTACAAAGTTAATGAAGACAATTTATTTGCGATTAAATCATGCGAAGGATAAGGCGAATTATTTCGAGGTCTCGCGAGTGCTTTGTTTTCCATTATAACGGGATCTTAATCCAAGGGCTGCACGATCGTTATTAACACGCGAAGAAATTTCATTTTTTGTGTAATTCGATAATATCGCACAGCCTTTAAAGTTGCGCTGAAAAATTCAACAGTCTCGAAGTTCTCCAACGAAATATTTCATCGATTTAATCGAAACGTGAAAAACGGCCAAGTGGTGCAGAAAACATAACTTCGTTTTTAGTGCATCAGTCGCTTCCTCAGTTTTGCACTAGTTTTGGTCGACAGGCTAGAGGAAATCGATACACACGTTCAGGTGCTTCGTGAAGTGCAGTCCCAGCGAGCCTTTTCACGTCAAGGTGTGCCTCTGCCTCGTAAAACACGAAAACAACCCCACGATCAAAAGTCTTTTGCAAATCCTAACGGAGCGAAACAATAATTTCATCCTTGAGTGAAAAGTGGAGGAAGACAAGCAGGAAAGACATTCGTGAAAGCCTCGAGTGCACCCTGACGACACACTCGTTACCAACTTCTCGGGACCGAACCCTCGAGAGAACTTCAACCGAAGAAATAAAAAAAAAAAAAAAAAAAAAAAAAACGATAGATAAAAATAAAGTTTTTTATACACGATGGTTCAAAAAATTATTAAAAAAAAACAACACAAGTTAATATAACGTTGAAAAAAGGATCATCGATGAAAACGACGAGTGGAACTCTCAGAATAGACAAATGTACAGTAGGAGAGTCAATAATGTCATATTTCCTTTCTTCATACCAAAAAACGTTCAACAGAATCGTATCGCATTTACCAAACAAGAAATAACAGTCATAGAAGACGGAGAATCTTTTCTGGAATGTTTAACAATTGATCTTTCAATCGTCGGTTCCACGAGCTTTTCTCGAGAGTAGGCCTCGATAATTTTTTCTTCAACTAAAAAAAAAAATGATTCCCGCAATTATTTTTTTCTATTTTTTATCAGTAAAATCGAAATAATTACGTCAAATGGCTCCAGAAACAGGAATTTCAATGAAAGTCACGTTTTCTTCTCGAAAAAGTAACTTGAAAATAAAAAACTGTGTCGAGAAATGAATAAAAAAAATGGGATCAACTTTGATGAACGAGAAAGAGGCAATTTATGTGAAAAGTACCCTCATCGAGTCAGTGCAGTAGATGATGTGATCTCGTTAAGGGCGAAAGCCCAAAGAAACAAGTAGACAAGAGAATTACGTAGGGATAGAGGTGGATGTCGATGATTGTATTAGCGGTAGGTAATTGAGCTTTAATCTTTACCTCTCGTGGGCATAATTCACACCTGAGAACGTTAGTGTTGTGGGGGATTGTTTCGGTGTATTTTTAGTTGAGCTCTCGAGGCTCAACGTAAGAAATATTTAGTGGAGACGTTAAGAGTGAGGTCGAATCTCCAAGCGATTCGCTAAACCACTTTTGGACGCCTCATAATCAACATCTTTGGAGCTTAACCGACGAGGCTCTTGTGCGAACCTCGAGAGAATCTGATAAACGTCTCCCCGTCGAGTCGCTGCCCTTGAATGTACAAAAGCACACTACTCCAATTAAATTGTGAAAAAAATGCAATTAAACTTTTTTTTTTCAACTCGAGCGGCCTCAGGACCCTTTTTTCCCTTATCTCCTTTTCCCTGCTCTCTCACTTTTTCCTATCTTTCGTTTGCTTTTGCTTTACTATCCTTCTCTCGTCTCCTATCCAACCAACACTCGTCGCTCGAGGGGTTCCTCGAGTTACTAACGCGACACGAGTGTAAGGGCAGAGAAAAAACGTGTACCAAGATTAAAAAGGTAGTACATACGTATACATATGTATTCATAAAGCCTGACGTTAGGTTAGTCCTTAATCAAGGTGACGGAAAATTTCAATAGCTTCTTCTTCGGAGCATTTCAAATGTAAACAATTTCGTGCCTGAGCTTTTTATCCGTTTATGTAAATGTCAATACGCGGTGCATAGTTTCTCAATTGTTGCTCCGTGAAAAATAGAATTTACAGTGTGACTCGAGGCAGAAATTGAGTTTCCCTATTCAAATGTCACTCTGCCACGAGTTCCATAAATTACCGAACTTTTTAATTCGAGGTAATATCCCTCACTGCACTCACTATTTTGTGATGAAGATGCTGCAGCTCCCTTTCCGTTATTCTTCGACGAGACAATTCCCTCTGCTCTCGCCTGTACTGGCTGTACTTGTAGAAAAGATACATCCCCGGAAGTGCGAGCACCACCAATGGTTTCATAATTCCCCCACGACCGGGAACCTGTCCAGCACGTACTCCTCCACCCCGTGGCTCCGGTGGCTCGTCCAGCTCTTCCAGCTGACCGACTTCCTCTACTACCGCTGGAACTGCTGGCCCCGCTGCTGGCATTTTAAAATCTGCACAGATTACCAAAAAAAAATTATTATTCTTGTATTTTAGAAAATTTGAGTCGAGTAGGCCGAGAGAAAGCCCCCAAAAACATTGTCTGAGGCTCATCAGTGACTGATGAGCTGGACGACGCACAGCTAAGTGCGGTCACCCAACCGATTATTGATCTCGCTGGGGGTTACTCAATCCTGGAAATCACTAGAGCGTCTCCCTCTAACCATCGTGGTTGGTAAACTAATCCGCTAATTTCGCTACAATATCGAAAATAATTGCGTCGCACGTGATAAAATTCCATGAGATTTTCTTCACTGCGAATATTAATTAAACAAACGTGCAGCTTTATAAAACTCCATTTCGATATCGTACGATATTCACACTCAAAAAAGAAGCACTGCGAAACGTTGGAATATTTAACAAAGCTATTTGCTGCGACGAGCAATCAATTAACGAGACAGAAGACAATTATCGAGTCCCGAGACAATAGCCTTCTCCTAGGGGCGCTCTGTCAGTTGCCAGGATCGAGTCTGCAAGGAGAATAGGTACACAGCTACGTACGTAATTAATGCCAGATCAAAAGGTCAATTCCTTTATGTGGCAAAAGTTTTCTTGTTTGGGTCATACACAGTCATTTTTTTTCATTTTTTTTCCTCACAACTTTTCGGGCTAGGAGTTAATGAAGAATCAGGATTACCGTTGATCGAATTTTCATCGGCGTCAAGACGATCAGAAGATTTGATTTATAATGCTAAGAGATTGAGTTGTCGCGATATTTTCAATGTTACTTTCCATGAGTCTATTGATCGTCCATTTTCCAATTACGAATGTCAATTATTTAATTGCTGTTCATCATTTGCCAGCAAGCGGAAACGGTTTCGTGCCAGGCTCGAAAGTGGTCCCAAAATGGCGATGGATCACTGCAACGAGTACATTTTCGTTGCAGCCACAATGCTGGAGTCGTGCTCCAAAAATTGTACAACCGATTTCCAACGTTCCTACAGTATTTCAGGCTTTCTTTGCACGAGCTCGTCGCGGAGTACCATATTTCTCAGCAAAGCTCTATTGAGCTTTACACACAGGAATCCGCTGACCAGGTGCAGCGTGGACCACAAATAACACTGGATCACAGAATCCGAGCTCAACTTGGGTCTTCTGTAAAGATTTCTTAAGGGAAATTTATACGTTCACAGTGAACGCATAAGCCAGGCACGAATCGAAATGTTACGTAGCAATGGAACTCGGTGAAGCGAAAAAAGAAAAAAACAATCCCATTAGGGTCATTCCCAGGTCGAGTGAATGGAATTTCGTAATCTACTAACAGTTCGTTCACCGCGTGTGTTTCGTTTCTATATTTAATGCAGTCGTCTACTCGCTGATTCTATTCTCGCTCCGGGGCTGTTCCAGAAATAAACACTTGAGCGAGAACAAGCACTGATGCAACACATTCGAGTGCACGTCCCAGGTGAGTCTCGTTTATCAGTGTCAGTGAACGATGAATAGTTGTGTGAGTTTCCTTTTTCTGTATTTATTCTCTTATTAACCAGTATCTCCACTTCCTTTTCGAAAAATGAGCAACACACGCGGGCGTGTGTCATTAAAAATATATCAATAAATTCTCTCGCTCAGTATTTTCTTATCAATTTCACGTTTTTCAGCAATTTTCGACAAGCTCGACTGCCCTGTCAACTTTGTAACGTTTGCTCCATTTTTACGTATCGCGTATGTGTTCGCAAAAGGCCGCCGATTTGTTTTCTCCGACATACTATTATCATAATTTATCTTTAAACTTTTACAAGTTGAGAGCTTCGTCGTAAATTCCTTTCTGCCCCAGTTTCGTCTACTTTTTATTTTAAATATTGTTTTCTTCGTCAATTTTTTTCAAGGATTCTCTTGTTTGGGCCTACAAACACGCGGAGAGTTGGAAAGTATTTTTATTGATTTCGAAACGCGTCTCAGCAGTCGATATCGATTTTCGAAATATTCCTGACCGCATTCCAGTCGAATTTTCATGAACGTTCAAGTCCAGGCTATCACAGAATCTGAAGATTTCTGTGACGTCATTTTGATCGTGACGGGAGTGATTAAAAAATCGAAATTTGTGGCGGAGGTGGAAATTTCATAAACTTTTATGGGATTTTTTAAATGAAAATCCAATGCAAACCTATAAAAATAAACCTCTCGCGTCTTCTCGTGACGTCAGGTGCGGAAATAGTTTACCCAGAATGACACAGAAGTTCGCAACGTTGGGTTTCAACGAGAAATCCTTTTTCCATTCATTGTTTGTTCGATTTGAAAAAAAACCCTTGCAATGTTCGTACGGAATTTTTGGTTTGGATCCAAAAAAAAAATCGTTTTATTGTCGTGATGAAATATTGAATAAGAATTCTGAGATCTGCTCTAGAAAAAATGGAATTCCGTTGTATTTTAACGATGCAAACTTGAACATCGTTTGCCTAGAGCCGATTATTAATAAAACACTTGTTATAAGTTATTATCATTCATTGATAATGTGCCTTCCGGAGAGTGCAGCACTACTCGTGACAATAGAAGTCGTCAGAGCCGTTACGTTATCAAGAACGTTAATCCGACATTTATTCACCTTGACACGGCACAGTACGAGTATACTACGACGCTTGAGAAACAAGGACGATGATCAGGCCATGAAACCCGCCAGAAATAATAATATCGATGAATCATTATTTTTTTTTCTTTACACATAGCCAGTGTGTGAATATTTTCTGCGCACTGATACAGATATTTAAAGGAGTACTTCCTTTTTCGTATTCGTACAGACCATGGTCATTATACTTCCTTACTAATCACTCAATTTTCTATAATTACGCGATCATAAATTCGATTATTTTCATCACAGGACAAAATGTTAAGAAATATTTTTCAAAAATTATTTTTCGAATTATCATGAATTATGATAAATCATTGAATTGATTAAAATTCCATTTTTCA
Organism: Campopleginae sp. 14b; assembly: GCA_030522525.1. Taxonomy (NCBI): domain Eukaryota; kingdom Metazoa; phylum Arthropoda; class Insecta; order Hymenoptera; family Ichneumonidae; species Campopleginae sp. 14b. Next base: position 22,433 of record JAPYYS010001874.1, read on the forward strand.
CACATTCAGAAATTTATTTTTCCATCATTCTTTTCCGCAAATATAAAAGCTGCACCGAGAGCCTTTTTTATTTACGAGCTCATTCCCAATGCGATGAAACGAGATACTCCCTAGTTTAGTTCGCTTGTTACACAATTCAGCCCTTGCTGCAAATTTTCTATGCGGTTGTGTCAACGTTCAAGATCTCTGTTTGTGGTGTATTGTCAAACGCGTCTCGTGTATTTATTCCTATCGATAAGTTTATTTTTAGAAACGTGGATTTTTGCCGAGCGATCCCTTCCTGTGCATCTGTCAGTTTTATTATGAAAAGAGAATTGAAAGGAAAGGAAATGCTTGTAAATACACGGCGGAATGTTTATGTAAACTTTAATGTAAACGAAATTCGATATCTTTTAATCCATCTATGAGACTCTGACGCGAATGTCGTTCGGTCGAATGAAACGAAGTTTACATAACAACGACGTATTGTAATAAAATAAAAAATGATTATCGTGTAGGAAAATGGTGGAAAAATGGACGAAAAACTCACCGTATTTGAGCTCCTGTTAGGCGTCGAAGAAAAATAGTGGAACCGTGTCGGAGGATTCGGTAAAATAAAAAATTACTGTTGGCTGTTCGAAGCCGAACACCTTCTTCGAGATCCTTCTCGGATGCTCGTCATCACGAACTGTCACACATTTTCGTTAAAATGTAAATGAAAAAAAAAGTGCTGATTGTAGGCGCAAAACTTTCACGGGGTGATTGAATGATTTTTTAAGAGAAAAGAAGATGAAGAAGAGACGGTAAGGGAGAAAAAATGAGTTTAATAAATGCCGAGGCCTTAACTGGGATTCTGGGATTCACCGCAGTAACATTGCCGGTTGTGACTACACGCTGTGAATACTAGGCGAGGATTGGACGATGAGAGGGAGTAGTGGAGTTGGTGAAAAGCGCGGGTTAAAACGGCTGCAGCCTCTTTGATCTTGAGGAATGAGCTTTCAAGATGAATGGGCTCTGATGAAGATATCGATGATTAAAACTGTGAGCAATACTGGTATGAACTATTTGGTGAATTCGAAACTGGCAGTTCTCACGAATAACTTCACTAAAATCGATCAATTGTTAATAATAATAGGTCGGGAGATTAAGAGAACGAGATAAATAATAATAGAAAAAGAAATAAAGTTTGATGTCCATTGCGGAAATGATGCAGTAACGAAAATTTTCGCGTTGCCTCGTTACTACGACGACGACCGATCGAACCAGTTGTGCCGGCGTGGTGGCCGGGCAGGCACTGCTGGAGGCCAACACCGGCATAAGCGCGCCAGTCCAGGCCAGGCTGCTGCTGCTGCTGCATGAAACTAACACAGCTGGGACGAGGATAGAACGAGATAACAGACGTAGCAGGCAGCGAGCGCCAGTTCAGTAAGGCTTTAGGCACAAATCCTACATTTCTCTCTCCCTCTCTCCTTTTGATCTGATGTTGCTAGTACTCGCGGTGGAATAGACTGGTAGTGGTAGTTATAATGATGATGGTGGTGGTCCTGGGCTTGTCGTGGTATACTTCTACTACCGGATTGTGGAGGTAGTAGTGCTCTATATTGCACAGTTGGAATGAAAGGGATCACGGAATGGTGAAGAAACAAAAGGGGTTGGATAGGAACGAGAAAAAACGGCAACCAACCAATCCCCACTCTTTCCTCTTAATCTCCCTCTCTCCCTTTCTCCCTCCCTCTTTTTGACGCTTTTGTCTTCGACCAGGATTAGACGTACACTAGCTTTTTTTTTCGGCATCCCACGAATTATTTGCAGGAGAGCCGGACACCGGAACAGTGAGGGATGAACGAACGCCAATTTTCGGTGCTGGATGCTGTTTCTCGAGAGCCTGTCCACCACGGTGTATTGAAGAGCGTGTCTCAACCATTTGTACCTCTCAACCGAAGCTTTTGCATGGAAAACTTTGTCGCTTCGTCGCAAATTCCGAAAATATCGATTATTTCGTTTTTTTTTCACGAACACACAGACCAAGATGCTTCATTTGAAATGTTCAAACCTTCGCACTTGAATATGGTGATTCGAAAATAGTTCACGTCGAAAAAAATGGCTACAAGCGAATAACGACATGTCAATTTCTAATGAAGTTCGTGTTCTCCCAGTTTTTTTGTTTCTTAAGTATAATCGATAACGTTGGCACCATTCCAATTTTCAATAGCATGCTCCGCTTGATAGAAGACGCTCTGGATTTTCGGAGCACTCAGATCAATGCCGAGTTGTTGAAACAAAACACACATTGTTCTTATATTTTACCAAGATTTTCGATGCACAAGGGCAGCGTTTCGCTCGTCCGCTTACTTTATTTTTTATCAACAATCTGTCGAGCTCGATTCGCTGAAAATATCAGCAGTAATTTGGAAAATTA
>JAPYYS010001875.1:0-11582 GCA_030522525.1 Campopleginae sp. 14b
AATGTGAGGAATAGAATTTTTCTACTACGTCGCACCAGAGTCGCAGCCAAGGAAGCGTAGCAATAACGTCAATAAAAACCAAGTAATATTCTTTTTTAATCCAACCTCGTGCTAGTTCCAACATCTTATTCACGGGCCAATATCATATGCAGAGTTTATAGTACATCGAGCTCTTGCAATGTGAATAACAGTTCATATTCAATCTCTGCTCTTGTGATTTCGCATTGAAATGGTATTAGATATAATCAGAGAAAGGACACATCGAGATAACGAAAAATTGGTGAAGAAAGCCAAAGCGAGCGAGTGTCTGTGTCGAGTAGGAAAATTGAAAAGTCGCGTTCCGTGGTGAAAAGAGCCAAATTGTGGAGGCAACTATTTTTCATCTGAGAAAGAGCCATAGTTAAAAATAAATCGAAGCAGAAGTAGCACGATGCTTGGAATACTTCGTCCTTGCGAGTCGCTTGCAGCGTCTCCTTTATCCTCGCGAAAAGCCAGTTTATTTTTTTCATTAATTTTTATAACACGTACTAGTCTATCGCTAGCTTTTCACAAATTTTTCAAGTTTATGCATTGCTCTTGGATAGCCGAGCTAAAAATTCATAAATTCTTTCCACGCCATCGACATTTCAATTTATTCGAATATCGAATTTCTCCCAGCAGAGTATAAAACATAGAGAAATGGAATATTGAATTTCCAGCAATTGAGAGTTTGTAGAACTCAGCACAACATTCTCGAGCGAACAAAAGCGTGCGAAATATTTCTTGCAGATGAAAAAACCTTTACAATTTCCTAAGCCACTGCAAAAACGAGGCTGCATGCTCGTTCATTTGCACCCTCGATTCCATGTTATTTATACATCAACGTTAACGAGGTTTACACAACAAATTTGACAAGTCCCTTCGATGACTCTGCCTTGCTGGACGATTGCTCGAGCCGAGTGAAATTCAATTACTATCTCGGTCAGAAGGAAGCTCAAACGAAGGACGTCTTAATTGGGGAATGCTTTCGATCAATTGCCAATAACCTTGTTCAACAGCAGCCTAAACGAAATAATGATTTTCGGTGAATATTGTTTTCCAGTCGATTTCATTACGAAAAGACATTCCAAACCTTTATTTTCGTATCCAGACAATTTTCCTAATTGGCGAGTATTCGATCAATCCCAATCAACAACAGGCTATCAAGTTGCAAGTTTTTGACCTTTAGTTCAGCCGGTAGCCAGCCACAAGTTCTTCGAAACCATTCAGTTCGTGTTTACGTCATGCCAAGCATTCAGACAGCAACGAAGGTACAACAATAGAGTAACAGTGGATTTCTGGGAGCTCCCAGGGTAAAACTGATGGAGCCTGGCACAGATTACACCTTGAAGAATGGAACCCACCCTCCGGACAAAGGTTGCGAAGGGTTGGATGGTTCGTTGAGCCGATGAAAAGCTCGTAGTTGTATAAGGCTACTGACTCCTGCTATCGTCGCCTTTAAGCAATGTTACCTATCCAAGCAGAGAGTGGACTTGTTGTTGCTTGATTAATCCTAGAGCTTCAACCTGGGGTCAAAATGACCCGGAAAGGCGTGGCTTTAAACCCTGTGCCCTTTCTCCCTTCGTTCTCTCGTTTTCTTATAGTTTTCCCGCATTTTTGACTGATTTTTAGACGCGAAGAAAATTGCCCCAAGCTCTCGTGATCGTGCATCAAAAAAACGCAAAGAATGAGCCCAAGTTGAATCTTTTTCGTTAAATTTTGCCCGAAATATGAATTTTTCAAAATTGGGGTCATTTACGACTCCAGGACTCGGAATAGATAAAAAAGGTTACCGACCTCGGGTTCGATGTGAACTGGATTTGTACAAATTGGCCACCCGAACTCTCGATATCTTCTGTGATCGAAGGATCGATTTTTTTTTCTCCCTTGTCGCATAATGACGTTGATAGGCCAAAAAAATGGAATTACCTACGTGGGGGGATTTTAAAAGGCACGTTCGGTATCACGAGGGACAGGCCTCCGACGCAACCCCAACTTCTATTTTGAGATAAAATTTTTTTCTCAATCATCTCTCTATTAAAAGCCACCCCATGAAAGAGCTTCGAGCTTTAACATATTACTCATAAAGTGAAACGCATAACAGGTAATTCCGAGGAAAAATACATCGGTTTCTACCCACGCTGCTAGTATGACGGAACTTTTGTTTATGCTGAACCCGATTGAACCATGCACCAGCCGGCAGGGTTGTCGGCAGGGATTCCATGAACGCGATTGGTTCAATAAAAGGCCTCTCGCTTGTCGTCACAGTCCTATTACCTGGCGCATTCAGAAATGCCTCATCCCCTATTTTCCATTTTCCTTTGTCCCTGTCTTTCCCATTGTCAGGCTTTGACCCCAAAACTTTCAACATATCGACTCCAATGAATGTGGAGAAAATGAACTAAAGAAGAAAAAGAAAAAAAAACGTATCGTTTCGCGCGGAGGCTTGCTGTTCATTGCATCATCGTCTTCTGCCCGGATTCACGAGCATCCCGAGTTTCTCTTGGAAATAAATTCTCTACATTCTCGAGAGAAAAGTTGCTCCGATGTTAGTTCATTCGAAGCAAATAAAAATGGGCTCCGTAGCCAGAAACGAAAAAAAAAAGCAAAAGCATCGAAAGTCGCTATGAAAAATAGATCAACATTTTGCAGCTTCTCGCGCTTTGGGATTACTCGCTGCTGCTTGCTCTCGTTGCTGCAACCCATCCTCGTATTTATCGTGGTATGAGCACCGTCGTCACGTGACGTCATCAGCGCAGGTTCCGTGACGTCATTGAGGAAGCCAGGAGGGAGGGGGCGCGTTCGATACACGACGTTGGTTGCGCACTGCTTCGCTCTCTTCGTCATCCCCCGAGTAGTGGGTGAAAAAGAACTCCCAGAAGGGATGACAACGAGAATCTGGAAATTTCCAAGCTCACAAACTTCGACATTCAAATTTTATTGAACTTATCAACATTTTCTCGATATTTTATGCTTTGTATGTACTTTTTTTTATTGCTCCACGAATGACGTACACCAAAAAGATTTATATCCTCAAAAATAATACTTTTTTGTCACCCGCATTCTGACTCTTAAGTATTTCGATCCTAATTACATTCGTGCACCAATAATCTGATAATATTTGATCGTGAATGATCGAGAATTTCAAAAGACATTGAATATTTGCTTCGTTAGTTTTATAAATCTTTGGAAAAGGTTTTGCATACATTTTTTTCTTCTCTCACGTGATCGCGATATTTCCGATCTCATTTTTATTTCACTTTCCTGATTAGGACTGTACGGAGGAAACTATAAAAATATGAGATGAATATGGAACGGTGACGAAGTTTCTCTATTCCCGGGAGTTTTTGTCGTTGAATTAAATAGCAGAATGGGTTGTTCGTGTCGCAGCAATGAGGAAAATACGAGAAATGCTGAGGAGAATAGGCCGACAAATCCGCTTGATTAATTTCATTCCGAGTGTAATGGGAATAACGAAACAAGGAAATTTAGATTTATTAAGGTTAACGTTCGTCTCGGTTGCCTGCCAATGTCTGACGTAACAACTTGATTACTAAACGCGAGGTTGAAGCTCTGAGGAATAGAGTTTTATTCGCGTTTGTCGTGTCCTTGTTCCATGTAATTTCGCTGGGTCAATGATTGCGAGAAATGTTGAAGGAGAAAAAAAGAGATGATAGATCCCTCGTCGGAGAATCAGGGGAGGCTGGCAACTGCAGAGATAAAAACGTTTGGTGATGCGAGAATGTTTGGAGTGCCAGCAGCGAAACGTTCTCAGGGATTTTTCGTACGTCAGAGAAATTTTTGACTCAGGTTGAAAAAAAAATAAATAAAAAATCTTTTTCGTTGTAAGAGACGTATTCAGACGTGCGCGAGATTACGTCTTATTTTTATTCAACGTCACGATAAAGCCTAAAAGTGCAAGCTCAAGCTCCAAGTAATTTTCCCTCGACCAGCTAAAATCCTCTCGTGTATACCGAGGCTCTGATGTGTATCGGTGAATGTTTTAACGGGTTGGGAAAGGGCTACGACAGCTGCCTTAAAGTATGTGTGTCGAGTATGTACTATACGCGTCTCGTTTCTCAACTACAAAGCCTCTCTCTTTCTCTCTTGCGTTCTCCTGTTCGAATCTCCGGCCTGTACGAAAGTTGAGACAAGGAGAAGAGAAGGGAGAAAAAAGTCGAGTGGATAGTGAGCCGAGAAGTGAAGAGATTGGTCCTCGTCACACCTCTTCTGACGCTAAGCTCGCGCCTCTGAGAACCTCACGAACTAGATTCTTTTTTCATCTTTCAGCTCCTTTTACATCTCTAAGTTTCCGCGGGCTTATAAAATTCACATTCCTCGATATATGTTCAACCCTTATCTTCCTTTTCTTAGTCTTTTTGTCATTTTTCGGGCCACAAACAATGCGGCCACTCATCGAGCCAGAACAAAACAAAATCTGCCGCAAAAATCGCCCCAACATTCGATCAAAAAGTTTTTTCATTTGTATTCTATCGCGTCGCTCCTTTCCCAAAGATCCAATTCGATCTCGCAACTTTCCGACACGAGTCCACGTGATCAAGAGTTATATTAGGGATAAAAAATTGCCGCAGGGTCTGTCAGACCCAGTTTGGTCAGCACGCTGACCTGATACTGTATGAATTTCTTTTTTTTTTTACAGGCATCGTTTCCCAGGGCATTGGAATACGAATCAAATGGAAATATTTTTTTGGCGCTGGAAAAAATAACTCTGACGTTGTTTTAAGCCGCACGTTCCCGTTGTGTACAATAAATAAGAGTATATTGAAGCCGCACTGCGCCACAGACCTGGCCAGACCTTTCGAATGTCATCCCAGCCTCCCCAATTTCAGCACCAGATACCCAAGTACCAAGAACCCCACATTTTCAATAGTAAAACTTTATAAGGAAACATTCAATCAGCGATAAAAAAAAAAGTCATTGATTTTGAGAACATCTTCACGCTTCATATTTCCGGGGGAGTCGGGAATCTTAAACATCTTTTTAGTTGCTCTTTCAAACAATTTCAATTTTTTATCATAAATAAATGATTAAATTTGAAGTTTCCTGAGGACTCGAATCACTCAGTTCGAATTTACACAGAAAATTGCTTTGGATACTAACACTCGGGGCGACAAACCCCAATTTGGACATATTTCCAATTCAATTGGGACATTCGCCGGATTATGTATTTACTGACGTGCTCAAAAATGCTAGAGTTATCTTACGGTGAATTTTGAAACTTTCTCGTACTCGGCGAACTGTTCTCTATCGGACGAGCGGACAATTTCTCATGGTTGACTTACCTAGTGAGTTTTTTATCATCCATCGTTAATACAGAGCTTCTCAAATCAGTGGATGATAAATGAGATTATTCCACGACCACGAAACTGAATTGTTGTTCCGCTAATTAACGCATGCACACGAATTCGTAAATTTTTATTTTGTATGATTGGAATTATTTCATCAATTTTGAAAATGATGATCTCGGAAACACGAGATACCAGATTTTCGTGTATTCACTTGCCCTATTATTCGTACAAGACAGTTCTTCTCTCTCCATGAGACTTTTGCTTAGCTCATCGAAATAATAGTGAACGAGCAGACTTAATAAACGATTCATTTAAAAGTTTTTAACGGCGTCAGCTCGGCGTCGTGCAACGAGTAATCTGGTAACAGTAGGCACGAGGGAATTCCGCTTCTCGGGTTCATCATCCTTGTCCTCGTAAAAAAGCCACAAAAAAAAAAAAACGACGGATTCATCAGTTCGGAGGGCTTCGAAATTATTGGCAATTTCTTTTATTGGGTTTCGCCTCTTCAAGCAAATTTTTACGTCATGACTGCTGAAAAAATTAATTCGCCGACGTAAGCCACGTGTAGGTTGTTAAAGCCTTCTAAAGATTACACAACTAATTCATAAAATCTTTTGTGGAAATTAATTTTTTTCTTAATGAAGCGAATTCCCTGTTTAAGTTGAAAATTATCTTCATCATTTCTCAAACATTCTCTGCTAATGATCTTTGGGGCTTTCGAGAGAGCAAGAAATATTGCTTTGGGGTCGAGCAGATAAAGTTCCTCTTCGTCATGGATAAAACGTCGCCATGATTTTCACTAATTCGGTCCCTTTTCCAAAATCACTGTACAAAAATGTTGAACCTCAATGACCGCACGGTTTTAGCAGCAACTCAAAAACACTTTCTCGAGGGTCAGCCTCTAATCATTTCTGAAATTCTATGGCCGATAGATACGGGCGACGGGAATGAATTCTCTGAGTGCAATTATTGTCACTTGGAACTGAGCTGTCGCACGAGTTTTTTCACAATGACTCAGTGGCAGCCTCTCGTTATTTCAATACTTCCGGAAATATCTTTTTATCTTACCGAGAAACTCCGGCAATTCTGTCCGCTCTCTTCGCGAGGTTCACATTCATTTTGTGTTTATTTAACCTCCTAGGAAGGAGATTGTTTAAAATGGATAACGAAAAGGAGAATCGGAAAAAGTGAAGTTTACGGAAATGTTGGAGATTTTTTTGAAAATATTTTTCGTCTCCGGTTCATTCGTTTTACACTTGGGACAGCATATTTTTGTTATAGGAACCGAAATAAATTAATCAATTAAAAAATTTTGGACAAATAAATATTTGGCGATTCTCGTTTTTCGCGTCATTGGGTCACGAACGCAGTTTAACGATCAAGGGAGGCTCAAACTCGTGCCACGTAAGTCTCGTCTCTGGCGCATGATTCTAAATTTGGAATCGTTGCTCAGAGAGACGGGATGCACATTAAGTTTCAGACCCAAAGAGAAACAAAAATGGCGAATAAAAGCGAGTGCTCCAAGGATCCGGGGTTTTATGAAATTCACTTCTTTCCCTCTTTCTTTAAACCATAAAAATTCCTTTCATTTCTCCAACGTGCTTTCAAGATGCTTTTGAGAAGCTAAAAACGCTGAGATCTTTGTCTGCTTGAAAGTTCAAGGAACTTTTCCGCCACTTTACTTTTTTTTATTTATTAATAAATCGCCATTTTATTGAATCATGAATTCATGGATTTCACTGAAGTTCGCAACTTGTTATCCATCCATGAAAATAAAGAAGCGAATGAAAAGTGTGGGAAAAAGTTTGATACTTAAATTTATTCAAAAGCGTTATTTCCAAAGCCTTAATTATCCATGCGCATTGTGATTGATGCAACGGAGTCAGTCTGGCGTCAAGGAATTCCATTTTATTCATTTTGCTCTCTATACCCCTTTAAATTGACTGAATTATGAGACTGACTCGTTAGAAAGCTCCAATCGACGTAGAACATCGTTGTCATTGGAGTTATTTGTTTGGTCGACTAATTGAAAATAATGAAAAATGATTCGATCAAAATTTGACACTTCCGGATTTTTCTATAAATCGTAAAAGTTATGTGGCTTTTTTCAGCCCACAAGTTTCGTGTCACTGCACCGTTGCAACGTTCAACAATGCACATTCATATTTATTAAAATGGAATAGTGAAACGTGTGAATGGGAAAAATAGTGTGAAAGAATTTTCAAAATTTCTCATTCTTCGGGGTCATTTCGAAATCGTTAATTATCCATCAGCATTATGATTGATCCATAAAGTTAGCCTGGCGTAACGAGAGCGTAGCGCGTGCGTTTCCTTACCAGTGAAAGTAAAAGTTAGCTGGTCGGTGTTCAGAGGCAGCAGCTTGCTTCGTTCGTTTATTCACTCGTGCTTGGTACTTCGGGACGTATTAGTACCAATATACATGACAACGGCCCCTTTGCTCGATCTTTTTCGTTTACTATATTCGCCAACACACAAAATGAACGTCTCGTGATAGAAAAATATATTTTTCGTATCGAATTTCTACTCCGTTATCGATTCCAAACGCTTCAAATGTCTTGAGCTCTTTCTGCGAACTCACGAAACAGAGAGGTTGTTTAGACGATCCTTCAAAATGATGACCAAGCTCAATTATCTACGATGTTTGCCAGTAACTCATAGAATTAATTGATTGCATCGAACAATAATTTACTCAATTATCTTAAGACGTAAGAAAAACATTTTACCAGGTGACGTGCAACTTTAGAATTCAGAATATCATTTTTTTGTGTGTCAAGTTTTGATCCCCGGGAAGACGCAGCCGAAAGATGATAAATCAAAGTTATTTTGTGTGTCGGATTGATTTCCACGGGCTGCGAATTGTTGATGATCCGGGACGGAATGAATCAAGCTCCAAAATGTTTATTCCTTTGATTTTCGGGCTGTGGGGTGAACTTTCCACCCCTTGTACGATTTATCCGGTCAACAGAGCTCTGAGGTGTTTTTCTTCTCTTTTACAATTCTCGTAATTCCCATGAATCGTAAAAGTGATATTTTTCAATCGACAAATGGAGTTTCTTCCACGAAGATTTTCGATCTGAATTGCGAGGGTTGTTATTCCTAGGACCCTCTTTTTCTCCTCTCTCGTCTTTCGTTTTCCCCATGGGAAAATTGCTCGTGTCCATGGACGAATGTATACACCGGTGTGTAGATATTCGCGTGCGGGTTACGAACGACAGATGGAAATGGCACATGGCCCATGTGGATGACTTTAAGGCAGGCCACCTTTCCTCCCATTGCCAAATTTAAATGGGGGAACATTTATCTCTTTCCGATTGACTAACCGCTTGTTCATCAAAAACCAACTTTTTTCTGTATTTCAACTCCAATTTTACTGAATTTTCAAACAATTGAATCGACCGGATCCCTTTTCACGAATAGAATGTTTTCCTCACGACGATTACTCGCCCATTAGACTATGCGGTACCGGAAACTGTTCAATTTGTCGTAACGTTCGAATGGATTGATTCGAGGAGAAATTATGACGATCCTGCCGCGTCGAAATTGTCTGAAAAGAAATTTTTCACCGAGTAGCTTAGACATGAAGCGAAATTCATAAAAACAGAAAAAAAAAAGTTTGCAAATCCGGATTTCGAGGCAAATAATCACCGCAGTCGTTTAAAAAAATGTGAAATTGTCGTAGCCTCGTAATTGCAGAATTACGATTAATTTTGTCATCTCTCTCATGAATTATTCCACGTGTATAAAAATTTCGGTGTGTGGGTGGAAAATCTTGTGTACATAAATGAATGGTATAGAGAAAATGAGGATGAGTGAGAGGCGAAATAAATGAAGGAGAAGACGAAGGCAATGGGGCGCCAAGAGTAAAGTCCGTGCCGCAGTGGAAAGGGAATAGAGCAGGAAGAACGAAATACCCTGCGCTCCCCTCTCCCCTGGTCCTCCTACCATGCGGCGACATTCGAGCCAGCTCTGGCCCGAACGAAATTTTACTGCTGTAGTTACTCAGTCGTACGCCGGGTGCCCAACGAGTGAGACGTTTGACTCGCGTCGCACCGTCATTAACAAATAAATAAAAGCAAACGTAACTAAATTAAATAAACAATAACATTGACGCGTCTGTGAATGATAAAAACAATTAAATACAAGAGAAAATTTTTTGTGACGGAACAATAAATCGCAATAAAGTTTAAAAATTGGCAGTGAAATTACGGTTAATTAAAAAAATCATCGTAATCATCGTTCTCGATTTCACGTACATTCACGAACATGAAATTTCCCTTCAAAATTCATCTGTCAAACTGACGTTATTGAGCTGTCAATGAAAAATCATTTTGGAGTACAAAACTGCACGAATTTTGTGCACACAGTTTCATTGTTTTTTGTGAACGAAGCGGTGTGAATAAATTTGGGTTAAAAAAACAAACAATAACGGAAAATCGATTGGATTGAATGGTGATTAATTCGTTTTCCTTTGGATTCGACTCGACGGGCACAGCGACCACGACGATTGTAACTTGAGAAGTTTTACACTCGTGTCCAATGCATAAAGTTTGCCACGAGCCAATATAAATTCATATTCATACATATAATATTTATAAACATACAACGACATTGATGAGCCAGCTACACGGGGCTAAGTAAAATAAAATCATACCGGAAGTGCTGTCGTTTATTAAAAAAGATTTTTCGTACTGAGCAGAGTTTGCTTTTTCCGGAGCAGTCGTTACTACAAATAATCAAAACAAACGATAGACCCGAGGCGGAGCAGAAATAGAAACAAGTTTGGAAATATTGTGTCGAATAAAAATATTGCATCGAATTCGTCGCTAGTGATAAATGAAAAATAATAAAAGATTGAGAACGTTGGAAGTGAATTGCAGTGCATGAGACGAATTACCTTTTTCGGCAATAACGGAAAACCGCCTCTAATTGTGATTTTCTATTCAGTGATTGCTTCGCGAAAGTGAAAAAATGTGTTTTTGTGAAGCACGTGAGTGATTTTTCAAAGGGTTGTTTTCATCATATGAATATGAAGAGAGAAATCGAAGAATGGGCAATAATTATAATTCGCGTTGGAGATTAAAATAAATCTTAATTTGCTCGTTTTTCCTTTTTGACATCGTTTCCGTTTCTTTTTTTGGAAGTGAAAAAGTAAAAACGAGAGTTTGCCAGGATGATGATGGCACCGCCGCAGGTCGTGGGTGTTCTGTTGAAAAAACCTGGACAACACGGTAACCCACGTGCACCTCCGTTGGACCCTCAAGAAACCAAGATACGCGGTAAGTCTCTCTCGAGCATTTCAAACAAACAGACGTGACTTCTAATAATATTTACATTCGCTAAATAAAACCGCCGATTCATCCGCGCGGATTAATTTAATTTAAGAAACAAATAATCAACGAAATTGAATTCAGACCCGAAGGCCATTTAATTGCAATTTATTTTATATTATTTTTAACACAATTTTGATTAATATTAATTTTTTTTAAATGTCTCATGGCTCAAGCCTTTTTTCTTTCGAATTAAACCGATTTTTTCATTCTAACCAAACGACCAATCATTTTGTATTTGAAAAATTTTGTCATTGAAAAAATTCACTTAGAATTTTACTGTATTGTTACTGCCTGGCTGCTTTTACTCGTAAATGTCATTGTGGTTTGTGGCACAATGTTACAATAGAATTCCAAAACAAAGCCGCTACACGTAGAGCAGAGCGGCCATATCGTATTGTTTTCGTATCATTGTGAAGTGTACGTATCGGAAATCTGATGGTAATGTTCGACGAGTTGGACAGGTATACCGCAATAACAACGATAAACATACGAGAACGTTTTCATCCTGTCGAATGAATGATAATCGTAAAAGTCAAGGTAAAATTGATTCATGGAATTTAGCCTCGCGTCTCTGCCTCAGACAAAGCGCCTCGTGTCTTAAAATAAGATTGAACCTTCCGCACGGATTCATGTAATTTACTTGTAGAAACAAAATTATAGAAATTTTTGACGGCGTAAAAAAAAAAAAAAAAAAAAAAAAAAAAAAAAAAAAAAAAAAAAAAAAAACGATACACGGCAGAAAAATTGGAGTCTCTAATGGAACAAACAAAATCTGGACATAAAAAATGTTGAATCCTGATTAAAATTTTTTTATTCATCATGCTGAAGTTTGCAACATTGGGATGTAACGAAAAATATTGGTTTTTATTGATTATTTGGTTAATTCTCAAAATGATGCAAATTT
>JAPYYS010001876.1:0-44318 GCA_030522525.1 Campopleginae sp. 14b
ATCTGACGGCAGCTCGAGACGAAAGAGAGAAAGTAAGAGAGGCCAAGACCAAGAGAATCGACGAGAGTAAAGTAAAAGAAGCGAAAAGAGAGAGAGAAAGAGAAAAGAGTGATAAGAAATTTGAAGGAAAAAGCGAAGAGAGCAAAAGGCAGAAGAATGAGAAAAAAGGAAGAGAGGAAGCGAAAAGAATGGCATTAAAAGTAAAATTTCTTGCGTATCCTGAAATATCTCCGGTCTCGTTTACGACCGAAAATGGAATGAGACGCGGAATGAAAGCCGGCACATTATTTTTCCATCTTGTTACGACGTTCGCGAGGAAAAAAAGAAACCAAAAAAAAAACCAACAAAAAAGCAAGAAAAGGAAAAAAAATAATGAATAATAGGAAAGAAGCGAGAGAAAGAAGAAGTGAAATTACACGGTTGACGTGTCAGACGGATTGTTATCGTGGTCCTGGATCGCTTCTCGCACTCTGTTTCTCTCGAGGCCCTCGGCCTATTCTACCCACGACATAATCCTCAGTCCTCATTCCATTCGAGAAGGAACAACAACTAGACAATAAAGTAATGATATTCCGCACCTTTTACTGTCACGTCATGTAAACGAGCTAGCAATTCGCTATAAATAGAAATGTTATTTTTTTTTCGCCCAAATTTGACTTACAAATATTTTTTAAAAGTATCGTAAAAATCTGGCAAGAAGGATTTGCACAAAAGGTTTCGAGGTGCAGTAAGAAAAAAGAAACGAGGACACGGTGGAAAAAAAAGAAAGAAATTAAAAAAAAAAAACAGGAAAAATATGAGAAAAAGAGCTGAAGCGAAAAAATGGAAAGAGATGGGGAGAGAGAGAGAGAGAGCGCGCGCGCGAATCAATGTTTCTACGAGGCGTGTATACAGAAAGAGAATAAGCCTAAAATTAGCCGAAGTTCCTAGTGAGTGCTAGCTAAGGCGGGACTCGGGGGCCACGACGACGACGAGATCGTGTCTACGAGAGAAGATGAACGTGGAGAATGCCACAACTGTTGTGTTGCTTCGATCGTACGCGCGACTCGCGGCCTATACACGCACGCTACGCAAACCAAAATATCTAAATATAGGTGGTTGGGTATGTATGTATTGGTAGGAAGGCGCAGCAGGTGGCGATCCGGAATGTGTGTGAGTGCGTCGTTGATGCGGGCAGGGCCAAGCAACGTAAATATAAAAATGAAAATAAAATCAAACGAAATGTGGAAATAAGAATAAATCCCCGACCTATGACCATCCTCATTTGCATGCGGTATCAAGATACGAGAGAGCTGATAAGACGTCGATTGCTTCCGTGGTAAAAATCATTAAAATTCCGGCCGAGAAAAAAAAAAAAAAAACAAAACAACAATTATCGAAATTTTGTGGAAAAAAAACATCGACGAGTATTTTCCAGTATTTGCACAGAGCGTCGTCGTCAATTCGCTGCCTCTAATTGGACGCTCGACAACTTATCATAAAGAAAAAATAGGAAAATTTGATTGAGCACGAATTAATGGGAAAGTGAAATGTTTGTGTTGGGGAGTGAGATTTATTTTTGGTAAAATATTTGCATAATAATGGAAAATTATGGTGATCCTTATTTTTTCTTCAAACGAGCTGGAAAATAGATGTGAAGGTGTATACACATAGAATCAACAATTGACGTAGAAAATTTGTGTATACGTTCCAACGTTCCCTCTGTTTTCCAATAGAGTCACGATGCTTCTATAGTTAGAACTCGCTCGAGAGCTAAAAGTCCAACGTCGACTATAAATACAATTGTATACGAAGGAAGAAGGGAGACCGAGAGAGGGAGAGGGAGAGAGAGAACCAAGATTCGAGCTCTAGTGCTCGCGCTCACGACTTGCCGTGTAAACAAACAATGACGTTACCGAGAGAGCGCGTGGGGCTCCCATAAAAGATTAAGATACCAATTCAAATGGAATAATCTTTTTTTTTATTCGTTGACACACAAAAATGTAATCAATTCTAAAGAAAATAAAAAAAGTCACTCAATTTAACACACCGTTTCATTCTTGATTGATACACTGGGTCGTTCTGACCCAGAGCGTCGCAACGATCCTCCCTCCACAATTATTTTCAATTCCTCGTAATCGGAATCCTTCAAAATTAAATTTTACGAATTAATTTCTCGATAACTCAACCGAAAGCCATTTTTTTCGACATTTTCCGGCCCGACGTCCGCAAAAATTCCAAAAGATCGTAGTCGACAGAAACACAAAATAATTTTCGAATTTAAACATGGACAAAAATCATGTTAAACTTTGCATCGTGCGATTGTAACGAAAATGTGTTTTTTTTTTTTTGCACGGAAAAAATAAAATCGCCACGAAAAATGGTAATAATTCCCAAAATTCAATAAATAATTACAGAAAAAAGCATTTTTCGTTGAATCTCAACGTTGCAAACTTCAGAGTCATGGGGAAACGTACAAAACCAAAAACGATCTGAAAATATCGAAATTTCCAGATGGAGAGTGAAAAAAAAAATTAGAAAAAAAAAAAAAAAAACGTTAAGACGATGAGCCAACGAGAAATGAGATCGTTGAAAAAGAAATTTCAAGTACGATACTCCTCATTAGCAGTGAACTTGCATGTTCACTCGTTTGTACTGCTCATTCATTAGACGATACATCGACATGAGGAAATAAAGGTTCGTGAAACTGACGATACGTAAAGTTATAGACGATGCGGTTAGTTCATCGAGGGTTAACAATGCCTCGCGTACAGGTCGTGAGGATATTTCCTCTCATTCTCTCTCTCTCTCTCTCTCTCTCTCGTCGCTGGCTCTTCCAACTGTGCTCGCAAAGGTTCGTCTGGACGGAGGGAAAAAAGAAAAGAGTAAAAAAGAGAGGGATGATTTCGAGCGTGTGCAACAATGAGCATCATTCGCATCGTTCACATCGTGGTCCATTGTACGATTCGTCCCATTGTTTTATCATACCCATTGGTATTTTTTCTCTCTCTCTCTCTCTCTCTCTCTCTCTCTCTCTCTCTCTCTCTCACTCTTGCCAGCTTTCTCTTGGTTCTGGGCCCTGTCTGGATGATTCTCTTCGGGGAATGTGGCAGGAACGAGAAAAGGATAAAACAGGGTGACGAGGCCAAGCGGAAGTTTGAGATCCGAAGAAATCGACGAGTCCTTGTAGAATAAAAATAAAAATAACAACAACATCGCCAAATAGTCGACCGTATGAAAACAAAATCAAATGAATGATGGAGCAAGGCGAAAAAAGAAAAAACAATCAATCGCCAAATTGCCCACACGCAGACATTTCAAAAATATATTTTTAGTTTTATTTTTTTTATCATTACTCCACGTCCCTTTTTTCTTCATTTTCAAACGCCCGACAATGTCATAGAGGAGCGGTGTCGAAATGACGCAAAAATCCAATCTTGAAAATTGCATATGGAAGCGAAATGGCAAGTTGGCGCTGGAGAGACAGAACGAGAGGGAAGGCGAGGGGGAAAGAGAATAGGATCGAGTGGATCCCCGACATACGAAGCAATAAATATGCGTGTGTAGAACCATATACGAACGTAGGAGCGTAGGAGATATTTGGCGCTTATTTCCGGCCCCATATAACGCAACGTTGTCGACGAAAAAAAAAGACAAAGAAAAAAACGAAAAAAAGGAGAGAAGCGGCAAGCTGAAATGACGTGAACGCGCGAGACCGAAAAACTTTAATTTCCACGGTGTACCGACGATTTTTGTGGTTTCGACGTCAAAGTTGGCCGGCGCTATCCGAACAAGCCGAAATATGCAGAGTGAACGAATCAGATAAAGCAAAAAAAAAAAAAAACCCAAAAAAAAAAGAACGCGAGCATAAAGAAAAAAAAAAAAAAATTACCAAAAAATTGGCTCAACATTTTTTTCCGAAAAAGTGCAATTTAAAAAAAAAAAAAGGAATTCAACCAAAAAATCAATAAAATTTTTTGAAAAAAGACCATCACAAAATCGACTATGAGAAATTCGCGCGGACTCGCTGAAAATTCGGTACAAATTCCCGACACACGGGCGACACGTGTTGGCAAAATATTAATTGTCATTTTAATAGAATTGCCGAGCGAATCGAGTTTCTCGCGATAGCGTCCAATGAATATTTGTTACGACTAAATTGATATTTGATTAAGCGAATATCAGGGACACGCAGATTGTGTTCTGATTGCAATTCCCATCATTTCTCATACGTAATATACAAAAAATTAGACAAAATTATGGCAACTCGATGTGGCAGACGATCGGTCGTGTTCCGACGAACCTGAACGAAAGAAGAAATAAAAACCCAGCGTCGTTTCAAGGTCACAGGAATGCGTGGAGCATGAAAACAAAAATCGAACACGTGAAAAGGAATATTTTGCCATTGAAAACTCAGCGTCCAATCACCAAGAACGACTTTTTCCCTTTTTTTTCCCACACACCATAAATAATCGAGACAAGACAAATAAAAATCGATTTTTTCCTAGCTGACGTTCGTTCCCAAGGGAAGATGGCAATAAAAACAATAATAAACCGATATTTTTATTATACCGAGAGCGGGGGAGAGAAAAATGGCAAACATCGTATAGGAAGGCGTCGTATATTTATGAGCAAGATATATAATCGTTTTTTTTTCCCAATTTATATATAAAATTGATGAATTTTTTGATGGGCAACGTCTCTGGAGAACGGTATAAAACTTTACGTCGCGTAAATACGGATACATGTGTGTATCCATGTGAACATACAGGTATCGTAAATATTGAATTTCTCGTGGTCAATAGGACAAAGCTCTCCCGAGGAAAAACGAAGCAAAAAAAAAAACACATATCTATATGCGGCATTAATATAGTCGCGGAGAGCAAGGTACGCGAGAGCATGGCGAGCGACCAGACCAGCAGATGAGGAGAGCATATCCACGCACGAATATACACGAGGCATGCCATGTCAAATAATGGCTGGAGGATCCTGGATCCTCCAAAAATGTTCGATCAGAGAATTTGCAACGTTGCGATGCAATGAAAAATGTTGAGTTTTATTAATAATTCGTTTAATTTTTTAAATGATCCAAATTTTCCGAGCCGATATAATTATCTCGGGCGAAAATCGATCGTTTTATAATTGCAATTTAATTCTGAATATAAATAATGAGCTCTGGCATGAAAAAAAAACGGATTTCGTTGCATTCTACCGATGCAAACTTCAACGTAATCGAGAATTTTCGCAGACGATCGTACAAATAAAAGTGATAAGTGGAGAAAAAATAATGAAAAGTGAAAAAAGTTAAATATGGTATAAAAAACGTTGCGGCTGTCACACGTGAATATTGTATAAGAAAGTTAGTCAATGTACATGATTGAGATATATGTGTATATGGTAGGGTCGAGAGTATATTCAGTGGCGACGGTGGCGTCGACGGCGTTGGCTCGATGTGGTGGCGACGTCAGGCGTCCGGACGCCTGCAATCCCACCAACGCGTCATGCGATCTCACCGACTGACACGCTGACCGATCCCATACGGATATATATATCGACGTTGATATCAACACATCATGTGCAAATAAATATCATTTATAGTCGCGGAGAGGCGAGCGTCTATCGACAGTCTGCGAGCAATATCTCTGAATGGCCATAATCATCAACGAGCAAATGAAAGAAAAAAAAAAAAAAAAAAAAAAAAAAAAAAATACAAAAAAAAAAAAATAAAAAGAAAAAAAATGAAAAAAAATAATTAAAAATGTTGTTGAAATTTGGGACGAAAAATATTGACTTTTATTAATAATTTGTTAGATTTTTAAAATGATCCATATTTTTAGAGCCGGTATATTTGTCTGGGCCGAAAAACCGATCGTTTTATAATTGCAATTTAATTGAAAAAAATTATTTTTCACTTTCTATATTGAATAGGAAGCTCGTAAATTTTTATTCCATGTTAATGCACGTATTTCTAAGCGAGAGCTTGGAAAAGGAGAAGCGAAGTAACAATATGCCAATTAGGAGAGGGCTCGTTGACGAATCTCGCGGCAACCAGTGTGTTTATCCATAATTACGATAATCACGAGACAGTTTCTCAAAAGGAATTGAAGGACAGTGAGAATTGAAGGGAGCGGGGGGCGGGGGGATGGGTAAAAGAGTAATTGGGACGAGAAGCACTAATGCAACGGGCAATTAACTTTGTCGCGTGAATGGAGAATCCTGCGCCCGCCGCCGTATTCTCGACCCAATTATTCAAGCGAGCGAGGAGAGCTCTTAGAGAGCCGGGCCAAAGTTTCCATTGAATATCTCGTGGAAAATGAGAATTAAGAGAAATGAGCGAGAGAGCGCGAGCGCAACAAAACGAAAGAAAAAATGAGACAGGGAGAGGCAAAACTTGAACGAGTTTTTCAGCCAATGTTTTAGACATCGGCACAAAAAGTATAAAAAAAATAAAAAAAAAACATGAAATAGTCCTTTGGTTGACGGATTACGAAATATCGAGTAAAAAACGACCATTACATCGCCTTAATCAACAACGTGACGATCTACGTAACGTAATTATAAACAGGACGAGAGAAACTTAATCGTTCACTAATGTCTCGCCGCCTGTCACTAATTGAAAAAGGAAAACAAAACTGACTGGAAAATATTCGAAAATTCATAAGAAACTCGGAAAAGGTCGAACCGAACCGAAGAAAGTGTCAAAATGTGTAAATTTTCTCGGCCGAATAAAATAAATAAGTACAAAGTAACAAAATGTTTCGAATTTCAATAAAATATATAAATAACATCATCCAAATATCATTATATGAATTTAATTAATTTTTGAATTTTATTTTGATTTAATTTTAATTTTTAAATTTAATTTGGATTTTTTAATTCAATTTTAATTTTAATTTTCCGATTTTATCGTAATCGATCAAAAATTCATTAGAATGTTTTAATAAATTAATTTACAAAGTAGAAAATAAAAGGTGGAGACGTAAAGTCACGATATTGGTTGAGACGATGGTTCCTCGTTTGGGGGTCAAGGGAAAGCGTTACGCGTAAACGAACGTGTACGACGAGTGAATAAGTGAATGACCAAGTGTGTAGTATATATACGGGGTGTCCCAGGTCGATGGCCGACGACGATGGATTGGCTCGACGTTCGAGAGCTGACATCTTGACGACAGAATTTTTAGTCTGATTTTTATTTCGCCTCGTCCATTAATAAAATGAATTATTTTTATTTCAATTTCCGCGTCGAGGATTTGCTCTAATGAGCGAGACGCTCGGATGGAAAAATTTCTTGGAATCATTTGACGCGTGACAAAATCTTGTTTATGTTGAGTATCGAAGCTCGGACATTCTATACGTGAATGCACACGATTTCGCGATATTCCAGTGTCAAGATTGTGAAAGCTCGACTCTCTTGTCACCGGAAGAGGAAAGAAAGAGCGGCAGAGGGATTGAGAGGAGAGGGGAGAATGTTTATGGACTGGGAGAGCGAGATAAGATTGAAAAAAAAGTCTTACCTGTTGCCAATGATCCTCGAGTGACGGTTGAGCCGAAAAATATCCGGTATCGTGTATGTCCTGCAATTCCCGAAAAATGTTTCCACTCGGCAGGATATCCATGATTATGGTTTTTACAAACACGTTTTACGATAGCAAAGAAAATATATCGAAAGAGATGATATTAATGAAAAGGTGAAAGAATCGCGGGATCACGAAAACTACACGGACGAGCAAGACGATTAAAAATACGGCTAATCGTTTAGGATTTATTCGAAGACGCGCACATTTTGTACAAAAATTAAACGAACGTACGTGCAAATACGCCTTTTTTCTTAAAACACTCGCGTCAGTCGGTTTGATACTTTTTTTTTCAAAGCAACGACGAACCAACACTCACTGATGAGTAAAAAAAAAGAAATGATAAATATTGAACACTTTCGGAGGTATTTACGCGGGCAAACGAAAAACTAAACAAACGATAAATCGTTTAGAAAAAACTGGATTCTTCTAATCGACCAACGAAGCACAATCGAATTTTGATTTTCCTTCCACTTCGATATCTCACTCGCGATATTTTTTGCTTTATCCTTTTACGAAGTACACCACGAAAATATCGTCGATGTGGCAATTACTTTTGCCCACTTCACCAACACGATTAGAAATTTCACTTGTTCTCGCAATTTGTAATTATTTCAGCCTCTTTTTAGAGGTTACTCACACAATCGAGCGAGTTGAAAATTCCAGGCGACAATAACGCGTCGAAACTTTGTACGTTCGAGAATATTTCGTCGTCGTTTAATTTCGTTGCATTTTTTCAATTGGAAAATAATATTTTAGTCACGTATTGGTTTTTCTTTTGTTTTCGTTTATTCGGTGAACGAAAATCAGAACGTACGCGCCGGTACAACGCGAGAAATGCCACTGACTGTACGACGCTCTGTCTCTCTTGACTGACGTTTTCGTAATCCGAGCACGCCGAGACACAACCCGGTATTATTCATCGTACGAAAATTATTTCTATTTCTCGTCTGTGTATGTGTGTGTGTGTGTGTGTGTGTTAAAAATTGTCGAGTGACTATTCGAATAGAAATTCGGTGAAAATTTCCCGATAAATATCGTTACTTTCAACTGGAATCGTCTCGATTTCCCCGAAAGGGCCGCGAGTGTTTTGTTTTTCTCGTGGAATTCCGTGAACTTCTCGGAATCCGAGCTCGCTAGCGTCCCGCGATACGAACTTTGGAGGACGGAAGGACACACACGCACGTCGTTCTCAGAATTTCAAACGTTTTCGTTTAGTAAGCCTAAATTTCGATTTCTTCGATATTTTATAAACGCGTACGAAATTTATTTCCGTTGTTGTTATTTTTTTTGTTTTTTAACTGCGCTCCAAAACGCTTTTTTCACACAGTCAGATAGACGCGCTCGAATGGGGGGATGTTACGCGGCACACGCGGGGCTCCCGGAATGTGTGTTGTGTGTATTACTCCGTAAAGCTTAACGGTTCAGCTCCGATCTATCCATGTGTCTGTATGTGTGTTTATAGTTTTGGGAACTCGCCGGTTCTCGCGAGAGAGACTGTCCGATGCAGCAGACTACCGGCACAGTTTCACGAAGCTAGCAAATCCCCCCTTTCCTTCTCTCCCACCCGCGATTGCAATACTTTTCTCTTTAGATCTTCATTTTTGTTGGAATCATCAAAATTTTTAACGGCTTTTCGTATCTACTACACCGCCATGTTATTACGAAGAGTATTCTTGGAATCTTTCGTATTTTTTAGTTCAGTTTATCACGCACTTGAATTCGACACTGCGATTATGACACGAAATTTTTCAAGAACGACAATCGTTTCAACGATTATTTTTCGCACGATCCCAAACAACACGCGGGCTAATTTATTTTTTAACTCATTTACGAGCGTACATGTGAATGTATATGTATGCACAAGGTATTTTTTCCCGTTCACCTCAAAACACCGTATATCCTCGCTACCTTGTCTCTCTCTCTCTCTCTCTCTCTCCCTCGCTCGATCTCCCTCCTGCTCCAAACACTCTCAACCTCGCTCCCCTTTTTACCGGAATATAGATTTATGATATTCGCTAATTTATCACGGTGTATACCCGAAATGTGTATACCGGCGACAGCGATCGCACGCAAACTCTCCCGCGCGAGCGCCGAAGAGTGACTGACGTTCTGGTCGTCGCGGGCCGCGGGGCGGCCGCCAAGCGGCGTGGGGAGCGAAGGGGAAGGGAGCCGAAGCGAACCGAGTACCCACGAGCTTACGGAGCCGAGTGTCTCCCCCACCGCGCGCCGATATATTGCCTGTACCGGCGTCGTAGATAATTTCACCGGCGACCGCGACACGTACCGTAGCAGCACTGTTCGCTCTTCGGACACCGGTGGCTCGCGTGAGTACGAGCCTTTTTCGTGCTAATATGGACCCCCTATTTTTTATTATTCTTTCCTTTTCCTCATTCTCAAATAAATTAATTACATCCGCATTACGGGAACTGTACTATTTATTACTCTTATAAATATCCTCGAGTCATAAGGACATTAACCCACATTTTTGTCAATCATTTACAAAACAGCGGCCAACACAACGAGCTTCGTAATGAATACGTCTCAACGAGACTGTCCCACGAGTATTTTTATCTTTCCAGTGTCCCTAAAAACAAAAAACAATACCCAAGACGTAATAAAGGAAAAAAAAAAAAACAATTTCCTCATCGACCAAACTTTCACGAAACGTGACAAGCACGATCGAGGGTAAGGAAATTTTTTTAAGGCCTGCTGCGAGGAAAAGCGACGGATGAACGAGGCGACTGACAATAACCGCGTAACAAAATTAGTGGCAATGTGGACCCCGAAATTTTTTTTTCTCCCAAAAATAATCAAACACCGATCGATCGTGTCTCGCCGAATGGCTCGATTCTCCTGAACTTCAAACGAGCTATTCTCCAGGATTTCGTGAGATTCTAACGAATAACCAATCGAGAGCCAAGACTGAAAATTCACCCTCGCAATATTCAATTCCCATTTCAATAAATCCACATAAACACGTCGCGATAACGTCGGCCGATAAAAACGAAAAAAAAAGGGAAACTAAATAACGGAGAACGAATTGGTCGCTGTGTTAGTTTCGAAAAACGAATTTGTCGTTGCTATCTCCATAATTATGAAAATACGGGAAAAAATAAAAAAAAACAAGACGAAAACTAATATATCTTTACTGCTTTCTTATCACTTCTTATCTTTAATGCGCAGGAAGACTAAATATATGCACAACACATACAAGCCTACACACACACATGTATACCGAATAGACGCGTGCATATAAAAATGAGCGAGTAATTCAGTAGCAATGACGATAGGTACGTTTTACTATCGCGACTGTGAAGCGAGGCAGGAAAAAAAAGAGCTCGCATGTCTCGGTCCATATATAACGGATGCTGGGCTGCATGAATCATAAATCGAGCTCTCTCGGGACGTCAATCTTAAAATTGCAACTCCAATCCATGAGTTATCCCGAACAAGTGGAGCCTTTGAAAAAAAATGATAAACTCGCGGTAATAAAAAAATAAATAATATCGACGAGGATAGAGCTTTCTTCTGTGGCCTGAGGCCGCGCGGAGAGGGAAGCAAAAAAATGATCTTTTCTTTATCGTCTCCTCGCGGCGAATTATCGAAGGCCCCGATTGATCGGAGGTTGAGCTTCTTCTCGTAAACTCGATCGAGCTCCCGGGCTGAAATTTTTTTTATATTCAATTTTTTTTTCGCGATTTTCCGTGGAGATATATTTTTGTTTTTTTTTACGAAAAAATCTCTTTGCAGTGTTTTTCAATGAAGAAATATTCATTTAGAAGCCGCGAGTCCTCGGCCGGGTCTATGAAACATCGAGAGAACGTGGAACGTGCGTGCTGAGGAATTCACCGATGAATAATCCAGCCGAGGAGAGCAAAGTGAGTCAAACTCGTTCACTTGATTTCTTTTCCCTCTCCCTCTTGCACCCTCGTTCCTTCTTCTCATTCCTTCTCCGTATTCATTTTCTCAACGTAGCTCAATCGCTCGGTGCACGCAAAAACCCAATGGCACTTTATTCCGCAACCTACGATCTCCAATTAATTTCGGTCCATTGATTGTGCGTGAGGAAAAAATGGCGCGAGTGGAAGTCAATGAATTCACTGAGAAATTCGTGGCCTTGGAAAATCGATTGCTTGATTAATAAACGAAGAAAAATGGTCCATATTCTTGTCCCATCTCATTCGATCGTCCTCCGAGATGATTCGATCGAAAAGATAACTCGATGAGCTTGAAAAAAAAACAAAGAAAAAAAATGCTTGCAGTTTTCAGCGCGAAAATTTGAACCAGAAATCTTCCGCACGCTTGCTTCCTCTTGCTTCTCAGTCTATCGTCCATTATTCCACGCTTTCTCGCTCTTAGAGGGATCCTCGAGCTCGGAGCTACGAGGGAATGCCAGATTAGATACGTAAGCGACGTTTATGCCGAATGAAATTAGAAAAGAGAACAAAAGTGAAACTTATCACGGCCGTTTTATAAAATATATTAACACATAGATTCGCATAATCGGTGTGGATTGCATCGTCGTAACGCTAGTTTTTACCGTTGGGGACTTGGATGCCTATGTTTGGATGGAAAGAAACGGCGTAACTCGATGAATTCTCTTTGGGAACATGGAGCCTCGAGCCCTTTCGTCAAACAACTCGATCGCGCTAAATTCTCGTACAATATCCCGCACGATTGCCTTCTCTCATCGGCACACGTACTCACGAGCATTTACACACATGCATGTACTATATACCGATACATATAGAGAGGCTGGCAGATTCCTATAGTAACCGGGAGATCTCTCGGACCATTTCCGGTGAACGAGCCCGGTATTTCCCAGTTTAGCTTTTCGTTTGCCTTCCTCCCTCCTCCCCAATCCCGCAGACTCCTCTTTCCTCTTTTCCTCATTCTCTAGTCCTCCGTGTACGAATCCCGGCCACGGGGGGCTTAACCATCAATTTCCGCATGGCAGAGTCATTCACCATGTTTTTAATTCAACGATACGCGAGCGAGCTGCTCCTCGCATTGCACCGGATGTATACAAGTTCAAGGTTCTCTCGTATCGAGCTCGTCTCGCTCGTGTATCCTCGTTTTTTTTTTTTTTTTTTTTTTTTTTTTTTTTTTTTTTTTTTTTTTTTTTTTTTTTTTTTTTTTTTTTTTTTTTTTTTTATTTTTTTTTTTTTTTTGTGATTTCTCGCCGTTAAAAAGAGCCTGGGCGATGCAACTTTTAATTCTCCTGCCGAATCTCGCTTGTTCGGCACAAAATATATACGAACGCCTATCCCCAAGTCCATTCTCATTCGGTACACCGGTGGAAAATAACGCCAACACCGATACCATGAATCCGGATTAAAAAAAAAGGGAAAAGAAAATATTTGAAGGAACAAAAATTTAAGGGATGTTACAAACCACGAGAAACGTCCGGAGAGCCAGAGCATATAAGCTCGTGCGATTCTACTAGCCATGGATTTCCTGACCTCGGTGAACCTCTCTCCCTCCGCTCAACCATGCGTTTCTCTTTCATTCTCTCTCTCTCTCTTGCTCTCTTGCTCGATTCCCGGACGATTCCTAAGAGGCGGTTACGACGTCTACTCTCTCTCTCTCTCTCTCTCTCTCTCTCTCTCTTTCTATATCCATCGATATGTATATAGATAGGCATATCCTTTATTTCCCTGCACTGTCTCGTGCACTGGGTTAGGACGCTCGATCCCATAAATATTGCGCTCTCCACTCTCTGTTCTACTCTTCTCCACCCCAGCATGCTTGCTCTCCTCGTATACACTGGAACGTCTTGTCCTACGCGAATTTGGAACCGAGCCCAGCAGCTTTCTCTCTCTCTCTCTCTCTCTCTCTCCTTCTATTTATTACTATCCTTATCTATCGCATCGAAAATCCCATCTCTCCAAAACTCTCTGGACCATCCTCTCCTCCCGACGGACGACTTCTCTCCCTCTTTTCTCTCCTTCAACAATGCCAGCCCGTAATCCACCCCCCAAAAACCGCGGGAACATCGATTTACGTAAACGCCAACTTGATATGTGGATTCTCCTACAATCTCAAAGTACGACCTCCAATCCACTCGATGCACTCGTGAATATATTTCTGCTGAACCTCCTTTCAATAATATATAGATATTCCCATTGTTTTACACGTAATGCCTCTCCCCAAACTCTCTTCCAAGCTTTCCAAAAAAAAAGTTCCATCCCCATTTCATTTATTTATTTTTTTATCCACAAATTCTTCCAAAACGTTGATCCGCAAGATTGGCTACATACGAAAATATCATAAGAACATAATAAAATTTGAGGAAAATATTTTTTACCATCAAATACGATGAGAAACATTTTTTTTTTTTTTTTTCCTCTACACAGTTGTCGAATAATTTGAGCTTACCTGAATCCTATGCTTAGGCAGGTAAACTCTAGTGTTGAATTGCTCGAGAACTATGTGAAAGGAAAATCATTGAAAATTTGTATATTTAAATATTTAAAAGTCAAGAGTATGCTCTTAAAATTTCATCAAATTCTAATAATTTCCAATTTTTCTATAGCCTTAACATGGCAACATTGTTGCGTGTAGCCCTCTCCTTAATAATTTAAGAAAAAAAGAAAAATTTCATCATGAAATCACGATCGAGAATGATTTTTTTTTTCAGGAAAACTATGAGGAATCGCATCAATAATTAATGTCCACGTGACTAATTCGTTATGGCGAGTTGTAACGAGGAGGATGTTTATTCGCCAAATTTGTTCATGTTCGAGGCGTGTATTTTGGCGAAGCAAAGACACGATAACGCGTTTCGATTAGCAGGGGGCATCAACGAGGATAAAATTAATAATCGAATAATTATTAATAGTCTGCAAGGCATTAGGAGAAGGGATATTAATGAGGCTATTAAGCCCATTAAGTGATTTAATTATAACGAGCTTGTAACGACGAGAGTTACGTCGTCCAGCATCAAAAGCATTTTATTAACATCATTTTCTTTTCCATTACGATTTTTTCTTATTCTATACTTTTCAATAATATTCAACTTTTAGATGACTAATGAGCATTTTATCTGGTTAAAAAATTGACAGCAAATTTAATTATGGGATTCTCGTGTCACGGGCTATTGTCCTGGCTCGCTCGGTGACAGGATAAAAATATATTTCTGGCCTGTAACGTGAATTTTTAAAAATTCATATACAGACACATTTTATTCGAGAACATGAGACTCATCGCGCTCCGCTAACAGAATCCTTGAGCCCCACCAAAGAATTTTTGGCACGAGGACGATATTTACACGACCACTATTCGTTTCACATTATTATATACATATATATGTATATTATGTACACATATAGTCACCAATTCATATACATAGGTATTAGCATAAATATATGTAGTACGTGGCTCTCTCCACAGTCCATAAAATACATATATATATATAGATGCTTTCATGTGTACGCGTCTGTCTACATCGATATTATGGAGTAAAATAAAAGAAGACGAGTGTGACGTGATCGAACGAATGACACACGCACCACTCGTTTTTATCGTCATCCTGTTACGGCCCAAGCTCTTTTACGGGAGAGACCAAGAGAATGAGACAAAAAGGAGGAAGAAATAATGTTTGAGAAACTGCAAATTATGCTAATGTCCTGATCCTTATGATTCCTCGGATGCTTCGGGCTAAAAATTAACATGACCGAAAATCATAAATCAATGTCACAAATCTCCCAGAGAACATGCTTTTTTTTTTCTTCATTTCTTATTGTTTTGATTAAATAATTGGCTCAACACAGATTTCCAATTTTCGAGATGAATTTTTGTTTTGATCAACGAAACACTTGGCTGGAGTCTGGCTGGACAGTTTACAACGAAGCTCTCGCGTCGTTAGGCTCTCGAATAATTATCAATCAATGGTTTTTTCCTTTATCGCAAAATTTTAAATCAATTTTCTTTTATTTGATCGTAATTTTTCGGTTTTCAGTGTGTTATGGGCTTGGCAGACAATTTATTCATTTATATTTTTACTTCAATATATTTATTAATATTTTTTTATTTCCATTTTTTATTTTAATTTTTTTCCTATTTTTATATTTTTTGTTATATATATTTTATAAATAGTTATTAATATGAATAAATATTTTGATACATGTATGGGATTGTGTTGAAAATATATAGCTAAGGATGCAAAGTTTCTGCTCATCTCTCGCGTCTCGCGATTATTATTAACGGCTCGAGGACGTCGCTGTTAAATGCCTCAATCCCGTATAATCCTATCGCAGTGGTCCAGATGGATGTGCGCGAAGCTCGTCCAGACTCGCTCCCTCCAACTTTTATTTCTCTCTCCTCACAACACGGAGAATCTCTTGGTTCTCGGTCTTTTCCGCCGCGAGTTGCTCGGGTTGGCTCTCCGCGCTTCTGCATGCTTCACCAACCCTCGACAGCTCGAAAATCCTTAAGCAGATAGCTCCGACTCGCTATGCTTACACTCACGAGACTCTCTCATCCTTTTTCCCTCCGGTACTATTTTCCTTTTGGCATTGTCATTCGGCGACTCTCATATCCAGCATTTCTTTTATCTTTCGCTTATTCGCACATTACATACAACTTACTCGGCTTATACATTTTCTTGATTTTTTTTCTCCAGCCTCCGTTGGTCCTTGCCTCTAATTGCCAGCAGCCACTCGTGCTTCCTCACACTATTTCAACAGCACCAGTTAAGCAATTCGTACACCAAGAACAAAACATCTCGAGCCCAAACGAAATAAAACATTTTTTTTTCGTTCCATCTCTTGCTTTCCTCCGTTTTTAATGGGTCTCTGCGACCCTCATGTCTATCAATTGATCCTCACTATTTCGACAAAACCAAACGCTTCGTCCCTTCACACAACACACACACACACACACACACACATTTGTTACGTTCTCTAGTCGAGATAGTTGAAAACTTCTCGGCTGGGCACACGACTGACACCCTCGGCATAAATCTCTTTATACACACATTCATATACATGTATATCCTCAGAGTATACGCCCAGCGAGGAGGAGAAAAGCAGAGGGTACTTTACGTGAATCGACAACGCAACCCAAAAGAGCCTGCCGAATGTATACGACGCGAACACGAATGAATATTCCCACGGAGTTGAGTGGACTCGAGAAAAAATGAAAAAACGAGACAGAAACACCGAACCCGAGAGCCGGGGAAAAAATTGTAAAAAGTACGCGCGAGCGAGAAAAGTTTCGTCACTCGGTAATGCATCGAGATAGGGGCCCCCTGTATTTTTCTCATATTAATACTACAGACACATGCGCTTGTTAAGCCCGAGGAACTCTCTAACAAATAAAGAAAATAAAGATTCGGAATAGCTATCAAAGCGCTTGGCGCACCTATTTGGTCAGTTAATTACAGATAAATTAGGAGAAGAATTGGGTATTGAGATAAGGTAGAAAAAAGTGGCAAAGCGACACTCGGTATATTTTGGGATTTATAACGGAGAGTACAGAGTAACCAACCGAACGAATTATATCGCAGTCTTTCGCTTTGTTGAAAGTTTGAAGTATAAACGTGATATAATGTAATATAGGTCGGACTTAGTTTAGAGCTCGAACGCAATTTAAGTCGTGCTGACGCAGCGCGTGGCGGGTCTCCTCGAAGACACTGTAGTTGGCACACTCACCCACACAAATTACGGTGAATCGGAGATTTCGTGGTAATTATATTGTATTTGATAGAAATATGTTTCGATTTAGGAAGTGAATCTTTTCTGAGTTCTTAGTAGGCTTTCAAGATGTTATGAAAACGCTGCACCGCAGTGCCTCACTAGCCCTCGAGCAGTGATGCTTGATCGCGAAGAATCGAAGACGCCTTATCGGGACTATCTTGCAAAGACCGGAATAAGACTCGAACTCCGTGTGGGAGGTCCTCGAAGGAGGTCCGCTCGAGCCGACGAGTAGAAAAGACTAATTAAACATTTTGGTTGTTTCTCCTTTGTTGATGGTTCTGTCAAGAAGCTTTTGATGAGTCGGCAACTACGATGGCGTAGTGTCGATGAACTGGCTTGACCGGTGGAGCAATATTCCCATTTCTGCAAGACGGTCTTTTGCGAGTCTCTGCATTTTCGATGCATTGCCGATTTCACAAGATTGGTTCATTGTCCGAGAGTTCATTGGCTCTGGGCGATTAACTTTGTGACGATTTTATTATATTCATTATATATTATATTAAATGAAATAAATGACTCGGCCATAACACGCTCAATAAAAACCCGAAGAAATGTGTAGTAAGAATTTTTTACGAGTCACGCCAATGTGGAAACGATTCATTCATTTTATTTCAATGAATTCCTCTTCATAGTCGCTCGAGACTCAAGAAAAATATTTATCGCGATATGAAAAAAATGGAAAACTTTGATTTCCACTCGATTTTATTGACAGTAAAGAAATTTTCGTACCCTCGCAATGTACACGTGACTTTTTTAAAGATCAGCTTTCTCAGGCCAGCGAAAAGTCAACGCCTTCCAATGATCCGGGCCACCTGATCGTCCATGCTCTCAAGTTGCACCTTTCAGCGAACCACCGGCACAGGAGACGACCTCGGGCACACGCTGCGTCGTTAACACCCCTCTCCCCTTGCTTTTCTATATCTATATATATTTTTTTATGTATAAACGCACCTGTACAGCATTCCCCACGAAGTTTTCTCACTTTTGCCCTTCGTCTCTTGGTCCTGATTCCCTTTTCATCTCACCTCCTGCTGCCTTTTTTTTTCCTATCTCGTTCGTGGCACGAGAGAGAAAGAGGAAGAATGAAACAGACGCGCGCAACCTATTCACCTCGAAGAATCCACGACCCTTCGTTTCCCCTAAGCCTGTCACTCCGAAAGTCACTCGCGAGACAATATATTCGGAGGAAACTCCATAACGGTGTTGATAAAAACAATATTTGGCCATTCGGTAGGTCGGACGTGGGTTTATCGATTCGAATGATTTTCAACGCCCTTGGAAGGCGAAGTCGCAAGAAAAAATTTGGATCAGTCGAATAAATTGGACAATTTTTGATTAATCCATTATTTTTCATGCCAGAGAGAATTTTTTTTTGCATAATCATTTACAAAGACTCGAATGAATCTTCGTTAAAAAAAAAGACAAGGTCATATTTCATGGTGTATGGAATTAAGAGGGTGCACTAATATCTTCGTTTAATACTCTCATCCTCCTGTCCAAATCCAGTTCTTCATGCTTGATATTAATGATTCATTCTTCGCCCTTCACTCCACCACTCTTCTCTCTCTCTCTCTCTCTTCATCCTTCACTTTGCTCCTTCGCCTTTCTTCTTCCAATCTCTTCTCCTCTTTTTCTTCTTCTTTCTCACGTTTCCTTACGTTCAAGTAGTACGTAGGGTAAGAAAAGTGAGCCACAAATCCCGAGGGTGAGTTTATCCCCTTAATTCATTTCTTGGCACGCTGACGCAACGTCGAATCCAATTGTTCAACATATATATTAACATTTTTTTCACGTTTCGTTGTCGACGTTGACTTTTCAAGACTGCCCGAAAAGTCTCGAGAATACCCGAGAATGTCGACGAAAATCTGTTGCGTTTAATTAAAAACGGTTTGAGTCTCGAACCGTTGCGAAATTTATTTCCACGTTCACTCAATCAGAATTCTCGGTTTCTCATTGATTCGCCCGATTCATATTTTTTTACGCGAGCTTTTCCCTATTTTTTTTTTTCCTTCGTCGACAAATTCCATTTTTTCAGGACTTTTCGATTTTTTGCTTCGTCCCGAGATTCAAATTTTTCATCGACCCAATATTCACAATTTTCTCCGATTTTTCTAGCTCCAAGTTTTTTTCAAGGATAATGAAAAAATCGTAATGGAATCGTTGACATCGTCAAAGACGAGAGTGGATTTTATTCATAGAGAAGAAGAAATAAATAGTTTATCTCTTTTTATCGGTTGTTCAGCCCTTCCCCCTTTACCCCTCTGCCGCATTTCTCTCGCATCGCCCTCAGAGGAGCTGATATTTCTCTTGAGATAAATCATAAATTCCAAGTCCCTCATTTTTTTGCCTTATATACTTCTCATATTCTCGTATTGGGTTGCGAGCCGAGTCGCGCCCGGAAGGGAGAAGAATCCAGAAGAAAAGCAGCCGCAGCATACGCAAAACTACGAGGCGGTAGATCGGAGATGAGAGGGAGAAGAGGCAGCGAGAGGAGCCAAGGAAAAATTCTTAGAGTACCGCGAGCTTGCGGGATAAGACCGTTCCCGAGGGACTGTCAGTGCGGGCGCACACTCAGAAGAAGAAGGCGAGTGGAAGGACCAAAGAACGTCCGATGAGAGGCCGAGAGGGTTGTTCCTTTATCTCGACTCGTAAGAAAAAACAAAATAAATGAAAATAAGACAAATAAACAATGAAGAGAGCTAAGCGAAACAATGAAACAGCGAGACAAATAAAATCAAACGAGCGAAAAAAACAAAGCGCCGGAGAAAAACACGACTAAAGAGTTGCTTCGAGGATGAAGAGATAAAACGGGTAAGACGAATCTTCCGGAATGGGGAACGCTTGGAAAAAAATAAAATTGCTGAGGGAAATAAAAATTTGTGAGGAAAAAACTGCAAAAAATCGAAATATGACTGAGGCAACGGAGCAGGTCTCTCTTAAGGGCTTTTCATTCACGCTGCCGTCAAGAAAATATTCAAAATATCATTTTTCCCGAAAGATATAAATGAAACCAAAAGAGATAGAACGTCGAGGGCTGAGGCTGAACAAAGAACGTAAGAGAATCGTACAAGAAGAAGCTTTTTGCTCTAACGAAGAAGGAAAATGGTAGAGAACGAATTTCCGGGCTCTCGCGACGCGACATAAATTGCCTTTGGCAATTTTTCCTCTACATTAAGCCGCACGCCCCTCCCCCCTCTCGCCATTTCTCTTTCCTCTCCAGCCCCATTCCCTTTCTTCTTCCTCCTCTCCTGCTGCTTCCTAACGACATACCTGTACCCTATTATTTATGTTTATCCCGAGCCCACCCTCCGGCGTATCCTTTATTTTCTACTTTTCCTACGAAAACATCGAACCCATTGTGCACCTTGAATTTAATCGCGAATCAAACGAAAAAAACAAACAACATTTGTGACCAATTCGAGAAGCAACGTTGAAAACTGCGCGCGTCGGAGTTGCGATTTTATTTATCCGCGCACTTGACGGCACGATATTCATAAACGCAGAAACGCGAATAGAAAATTGCGCCATTCCAAGTCAAACGTTCGAGCCTTTGCCAGTGTAAACCGAGGGCCTCGCTCAACAACAACAAAAAACAACATATATACATATATAAAAAGGTTTGTATTGCTCTCTGCTTTAATGGAGAAAACGAATTTCCAGCAGCGTTTTCTCGAGCCCCCCCCCCCCCGTTCCACGTGTATGTTTGCCATGTTCCTCGCTTAAATGCTTTCGCCTTTTCCTTTGCCCCTCCCCGGGCCCTTTTCTCCGACGTTATTACGATCGCTGCTTCGTCGTTCACATAGCCCACGCAGGTATCATTACTTTTTTTTTTTTCGTATAAATTTGGACCGATCTCTCAATCATCATCAAGTTTCGTCTCTGAAGAAAAATCGTCTGGTGACCCGGTCCCGCACGATGTAGACGAGTGGCTCGGAAAAATCATCACAACGCCATCCCAAATCGTCGATATTCCGTAATGATGATAATCCACTTAATAACAAGAGAGGATTAATCCCTCACGAATTTTATTCTGCAATATTAATCGCACAATCATTACGAGGCATTTATCGGAGATTAATTAAACGCTGGAAAATTGTTTCCATAATTACTTCATTGGAGGAGACGGAAATTTGAAAAAAAAATGAAAAAAAAAAAACAGATTTTCTCAAGTAACGCCCCTTTTATGGGTTTATGGGTTTTCTCCGCGTGCATGACGTTTGCGAGCACTGATTATAACAGTTTTACAAAAAAAGATGCCAATATCGATGAAAAAATTAGTGGAGGCTGCCGGAAATCTTTTGGATACCCAGGATGAATGAATTTTTCGTAGGAAAAAAAAGTGAAATTTCCACGGAAACTCTCTAAGACGCGCCGCTATGAAAATTTGCCGTCGATTTATTTAATTTTGTATGAAACTTTTCCTCCAACTATCTCGAAAGTAAAAGTCTCATTCGACGCGAGTGACGAAGTAATTTGACCTTGATTGGCAATTGACGATGTCAAGTGTGAAATCGTTTAAAACTATTGGAAGGAAAGAAAAATCGTAGTGATCTAATTAGAGAGCAAAAGCGGTGCAATTTACCGAGCTGCTTCAAATTTCCACCAACTTTTCTATACATTATTTATTTTTACGTTTTTTTTTTCTCAAGATTTTTCACCATTTCCTTTCCGTTCTCCTCACCGGCACACTCTAATTCTCTTTCTTTTCTTCCCGTCCGAGGCTTCAGCCTCGGAATAACAACGTTCGCTTCATCCCTTCGGGGAGACTCGTCCCCTAACCCCGGATGATTATATTAACATTCGCCCCAGGCAAGTTCCAGCCTCTCTCTCCCTCTCTCTTTGGATCCATGTTGCGCTATATATTTCGGTGCTTTTCTCCGCCCGGTGTGTATGTGTCTGTACGTACAATGAAAATGCTCTTGGTTTCTTGGCCTGTCTGCTTCAGAGTCGATCTCCTCCCTGGCGCTCGGGCTTATGCTTCGGATATTTCAAGAGACCTACCAAAACAGAAAAAGTGATTGCTTCCTTGCCCACGAAGGCCTGTGTTTTTGTTTTTTTAATTTAAAAAATTGGAAGCTTTCAACGGCGATGTTTTTTTTTTACACTATTTATAACGAAATCGCTCAATTCACGACATCATAATTTTTTTCCAAACATCAACCACTTGCCTCCACGTTTTCTCCACGACTCGACGGAGCTCTCTCAACTTTTCAAACGCCGCGGTAACCGAAATAAACTCCTAAAAAAGCTCGCCATGTCTCGGAGCATTCTAGTGTCGTAGGACAAAAGCTATATGTGCGAATGGTTTTGCGAATCGGAGTACGAGATGTGGGAATAACGTTGAGCCTGATAGATCGAGCATCGTTTGTCGTTCTTAACGCCACCAACTCCAAAGCGACCTTTCCTTCTCCCCCCTCCCTCTTCTTGCCCACACACACACACACACACACCGGGCGTTGATATTCACCGACTGATGTCGGAAAAATCACCCCCGATTAGTTTTCTCTTCACCCTTAATGCCAAAACCTCCCCTTTCCCTCGAAACCAAAAAAAACTCGACCAAAGTCCGTAAATTCTCAAACGTTTAAATTTTCATCATTGTTAAGTAAAAAACGTTCGGCATTATTCGGTGAAAAATCTCTCTCAACCTTTCGAGCTCGTCAAACGGAAAAATATTCAAAAAATCTAACAAATTCCGTGTCC
This sequence comes from Campopleginae sp. 14b, assembly GCA_030522525.1. NCBI lineage: Eukaryota > Metazoa > Arthropoda > Insecta > Hymenoptera > Ichneumonidae > Campopleginae sp. 14b. The sequence continues at coordinate 22,958 of JAPYYS010001876.1, forward strand.
GAAAGTTGAAAACTTTTCCGGTCCCAAAACAAACAAAAAAATGCCTCGAGCTGTATGTTCTGAAAGCTTTTCGAGAAATTAGGTCAATTCAATTTTCAAACTATATTCGATGAAAATCGTTGCGGGCATTTTTGGGAAAGAATCGAGCGCGGCTCTCTCGTCTTTTTCCATCGTCGTCACTCTTGTCTGAACTCCTCGCGCTGTTACTACGTCTCGGTAGTTGAAATATTTTTAAAAAACTTGGACGCAAGTCGAATAAGAAAAAAACATCGTGATTGGGTTGAAAAAAAAAAAAAAACAATTTGCATTAAACTAGCAAATATTCTGATGATTTTGATAAACGATTTAAAAAAATATTTTCAATGTTTCCTTCGAGGTTTTTCAGTGCTACCTCTACTGCATCATTCAAATTGCATTTTGGTTGTGAAATAAAATGACAATGATAATAATTACGTGATGGAAAAAAATTACCTGAAAAGTCAGACATGCATGAGAGCTTTTTGTCTCGGGGGCGAGTCAGCAGTGGGGAAATAAGATTGAAAGCTTGAAAATGAGAGTAGAAACAGGCCGAGGTCTGCTGCTCTTGTTTTGACTCGGTGTTTTCGTTTTAAAGCTTCCTATCTCTGGGGATAATTTACCCTCTCTCTCTCTCTCTCTCTCTCTCTCTTTAGGATTTTCTCGGGAGCTCGAGAAAAGCAGCTTCTTTCTCGCTCGCGCGAGAAGAGAAATTAGTCGGAGCCTTGGGGGCTCTATGGGGCTCGGGGAAAAAAAGCTTTTGCTCTACTGCGAAGCCTCATGTACTTGTACTAAACATTTCATTAGAATATTCATCATTTTTTGTCCATTCAGCACGTTGAAATGTTTGAATCGATGATTTATTTGCAATTTTCAATTAAATGCAATTTCTCGCTTCGTAAATCTTTCGATTTAATCGAAAATGTTGATTTTCATTGATTATTTGTTCAATTTTTCAAAATTATCGACATTTTTCGAACCGATTTATTTTTCTGGGGCAAAAACCGATCGTTTTGTAATTGCAATTATCTTTTTAGTCATTATTTGTATTTTCGATGAAAAAATGATCGATCCTTTTATTATTATCACAATGACTACTTGCAAACGATATTGCCATGACTCTCCGGTGCAATTTCGACATTTCAATAAATTAATTTATTCACGTGTTCATTTCCTTGTATAAAAAAAAAAGAACAAAAGTGAATCGCAACGAGCGAGTAACATGACAGTAAAAATGGCAATTTTACACACGAGTGAATCAAAAGCTTTGGATAAGTGTGTGTACCCGTGTACGCGGTCCTTGTCACGTTTTGCGGAAATTCAGCGTGGCGTTTGCTGCTCTTTCGGCGCATGAACCCAGCGCGCCTATCAGCCTCTTGGTGGCGTTAAAAGCCAAACAGCTGGGTGTAAGAAGCATCCGCTTTCGGGAAGAGAGATCCGCCACATTAACGTGCACGGTATTTTCGTTGTATGTGTTGTACCAACCGTGCACACAGATCTTTGTTTCTCTTCTCTCCCTCTCCGTGGGTCTCTTTCTCTTGGATGAAAGTGGGTAGTTCGCCCAAAGTACAAAGGGAGCCTGAGGCAAAGGTCTCGTACTAGAGCGACCTAGACAGAAAATTTTACTTCGAAGAGAGAGAGAGAGAGAGAGCGAAAGAGATGGCGCGACACGAAGTGATATAATGGCATAAAGCAAAGAGAGTAAAGGCTGGAGAGTCTGATGCTTCTGTTGTTGGTGTTGGCTCTTGAGGGATAAACAGAGAGACGGGCTCAAGCCACGAGCGACTGGCGCAAGAGTGACTTTACTTGCGGGCTCTCTCGCTAATTCGTACGAGCATACGAGCCTGGCTTATCTACGTGCAATTGAATGTACAGAGATGAAGGAAAGACCTGATTATTCCCGAGTGCCTCTAATTAATCAACATTTCAACATTTCATTGATTATTTTCAAAAAATCTCCTCCATGCTATCGTCCCCAAAAAAAAAACTTTGAGCCTGCCATGCGATTGGGCTCCTAAAAGAATATGCAAATATTTCATCATCCAAATAACTGTCGAAAGAAGATTCGACAAAAATCCTGACGTCAGGATTACAATTTACCATGGACGATGACATAATCTCGGGAAATTGAGCCTCCAACGACTTGATCCCGGGACAACAACCTGCTCCAGTCATTTGTTGATCTCACCACTTTATATTCAACGCAAAATTTATGAGGCAAAAAAAAAAAGGATACGCAACGCAGATCGTACTCTACAAATAAATTACGCGTTCCTTTTTTTTTTTTAGTTTTTTTGTTTTGTTTTTTCTTCTTCGTTTCGTTGTTTCAGACTCTGCCTTCATATTTGCTTTTGTTTCTCCGCGAGTGAGTTGTTACCGAAGAATCATTTTCTTCCTTTTTCTCCTTCAAGTCGCGTTCTCGCCGCGCGAGAGTTGTAAATGTCGAGAAATAGTACATAAATTCATGCGATACCGAGAGCATACATCCCCTTCATTATCCGCCGACAAGAGTGGTACAAGACTTTTATCGCGAAGAAACATTTACCGTGCCGAGAGAGGTCGCCTCCGACGCCTAGATATTTGCATACAAACGCGATCGCCACTTTCTCCGGCTCCTTTTCCCCTCAGCCCCTCAAACTTTTCATTATTTCCTTTTTCGCCACATTCTCTCGTCAAGGAAACTTCTTGCAACATTTTGTTCATTGTTTTTTTTCACATTTTTTTCTTTTCCTCCACGGCTCAGGGTCTTCGAACTCGGGAAAACGGAATCGTCGCGAGGCAAGAAAATGGAGAAAAATAAAAGATAAAAATTCAAAAGCAAGCCCCGCGTTCGCGGCTGGTCCATTGCGAGCCAAAGCTTTTCTTCACTCTGATGCCATATTTTTATTTGGCTGCGCGCGAATTCACGATATCACGAAACCCCATGAAACACGAGACGAGAGGACGCGCGAAAAATATTATCCCGAGCTTTTTTTTTTGCCTCAAAACGACAATATCGAAATATTTCGATGAATTACCAAAGGATCGAATTAAATTAAAACCGGAGGCTCTCTACTCGAACGGACCAACTTTTCGTCGATCGGAAAAAATTATGGCTATTCCAGGATACAAAAGTACAAACAAATAAAAGTCGATATCGCAATAAAAAAATAACATTTCGACTGGATCCTCCCGCGAGTGTGGGACGAAGGCGCAACGTACTTGCGAAAATTAGAAAAAACGTTTCCTCCTTTTACTTTTATAAGGGATGTTATGGCGGATCATTATCGTTACGTCGTGGATCTCGGAGACCGGATAAATGCGAGCAGGCGACAGAAAAACGTCGCGCACCGAGCACGACCATTTTTCCACGATTCTCCAAACTCTTCCGAGGCACAAAGAATAATAAAACGATAATAAAAAATAAAACTTTACGTAACGGTCAATTTCGCGCCTCTCTCTTTCAACCCACTGATGAATTCCCTCCCACACTCAAGACTAAATCCACCAACGATGGACAAGCTGAAAAAAAAAGTTTCAACGTCATTTAACTTCGGGGCTTATCGTCTCCTGTTAAATTTTTTTTTTCCTCGACCTACCTCCACACCGAAATCGATTACTCCAGCTTTAAATTCGAGACGTACTTGCATCGTAATAGACAAAATTTTCACCCATTCCATTATTTTTAAATGAGACTCTTAATCACCACTAGAGGCCAGAACTCTTCGGCGTTGCATGGCATGAGACGGTTCCCATCATTTACAACCGTTTTCGAATCCAAAACACCCCACAGTCCAAGAGAATGCAACTTTTAATAAGATTTTGTAGACAAAAAGGGCTATGGAAAAAAATTAAAAAGTGCTAGAGGCCAGAACTCTTTAGCATTGCATAGCGCGAGATTGTCTCTATAAAAATATCTCGTGTATTCGACATTTAATCTGATTGCTGTTTTTTTATTTGGTGTCCATTTTTCACACTGATTCGCATGAAGATTTGAAAAAGTTGGTAATTCATAAGCGAGGAATAAAGATTATTGTTGTTCATGTCATAGTGGTCCATAACGGAATGCAGATATGCAAAGTGTGCCAGGCCCGGAACTCGCGTCTAGTCTCGTTGTATATGCAGAGCGACCGCGGTCATTTGTAACGCTGAGCTCTCGAGCTTCCCAGCATCCCTGAGAGCTTTTGCCTCTTTGTCGTTTCGTCCCTCTGTTTTCTCTGCTATCGAGGCTGCTGGACGAGGAGGAGAATGGAGCAAAGTTACGCGACAATGAAGGGCGTAACTTGACTTGGCAATGTCCTTTTTGATCCTGAGGCTGTTGTTTTCACGTTCAGTGGAACTTTGAATACTCTCAGCCCCTTTTTTTCCAAGTTTTTCGAGATGTCGATTTTTTTCTTTTTTTTGCTTAAAACATCGAGCCGCTTTTTGCGCTAGAAATTCGAGCACGAATATACAAGGCTTGAGTTTTCAGCCCTTCTGGATTGTGGCTCGATTTTCCCTCGGGGTTGCCAGGAAAACCTCACCGCAGTCGGTGACCCGACCACCACAACCTCATCACCCGACCTACCACCAATGGCTCTTTTCATCCCTCTTGCCTTCTTACTTTTTCTTCTTCTCCATTATCCTCCCTTTTTCTCTCTCCCTCTCCCACTATTTCTCTTTCTTTTCGTATATGGAACGGAGCTTAGATCGAGGGTTGACAACACACACACACACACACACGGTGGAAAGGCGACGTATCACCCAAAACCCTTTTCCTTCACTACGTGACTTGCTGGTACGTTACCTGACTTTGTAGCCAGTGGCAGTGGTGGTCATGCGAGGCAAAAGGAGAGAGAGAGAGAGAGAGAGAGAGAATGGAGACAGAAGGGAAAGATCAGGATGAAGGAAAAGGGGTAAGAAAATCATCCCTTTCGCCGGAAAGTCTCAACGTTAAGAAAAAGAAATAAAAAAACAGCCAACGAACGTGATCCCTCGCTACACTCTCTTCAATTTTTCACCATTTTTCTCTCTAATACAAACTCTTTCAGATTTTCATCTTGTCAGTTAATCAAGCAAGATCATTAATTAACATTCTTTCTAATTAATACCCTTGTGAAAAAATTAATTGCTCTCAAAATACTTCGAGAATCCTCCAATAATTTGGAGTACGCGTCAAGTAATTTTAGCTTTGAAAAATTGAAACAAATTTTGATGAATTTTGCGAAAAACTTTGAAACAAACGAATTTTTTAATTCAGCGTGAAAAAGCTCGTGATCTCGTCGTGCGGCTCTTTCTACTCTCGAATAATTCGTCCTCCTGGCCAATGAAGATGAACGCAGGAAGGTACGAGGGGAGGATATGCGTAAGAAAAGGAAACGGCTCAGATGCTCACACGTTAAAGCTTCGTGGACTATTACGATAATCCAGTTGGATGGAGGGAGAGGGAGCGAGTAATAAGACGCGGATTTCGACTCCGAGGAGCCTAAACAAATACATGCATATAGATAGTCTGGATGAGGACGAGGGACGATGCGAGCTATAGGCTCGATATTAACTCTTGGGGGTTTCACGTTAAAGCGTAGATTGATCATGATCCCGAAATTTCTATCATGCGGTTATATACCCGGGCGAAAAGACGTGTTTCTCCGTGTTTTGCCGTGTCCTCGGGTCGATCGGCTCGACAGTTTGAAAGGGAAGAAAACGTAAAAGCTTTAGCGAGTGTTTACGAGCGGCGAGTGTCAATGCCAACTTCCGGAAATTTAGTCTCCGAAAAGATCAAAAATAATGCCTCGAATGTGGAATTGATCATTGGGGAGAGAAAAAAAATCTTGAAAAACGCGAGTACGTCTCGAGGCTTCAAGAGCGAGACTGCAAAAGATCGTTGACCTGTTTTTTTGCGGCGATGGCGATGAGACGTGATAACACGTGGCCGAAGAAATTGAGGCACGAAAGAAAAAATTGGACGATCCTGTCTTGACGTATAACGAAACTCATCTCGTGTATATTCTTACCCTCGTCTCGTTCGAGTTACGATTTTCAACCCTCTCGGTTATATCTTTCGGTGCATGATTCTTTGTCGTTCGACCGAAACTTCCACGTACTCGAATATTTCGCGTCTTATGCCGCACGTATCACGCCTTCCCGCGCCCCATTTTTTCTCCCTCCTTTCTCTTTCAACTCGAGATGAAAGAAGAGAAAAAAACATATTTCCTTCTCGTACCTCACACACACACACACACACACACACACACACACACGACGGAGGATCAACATAAAAACGACGAAGCAGGCTCGAGGTCGAATCCACGATCCCTGCTCGGATTATCCCGTAATAGGCGGTCGACGGCATCGCATCGCCATCCTGACTCCTCTTTCGCCCTCTTTTACCGCACAACATCCACCCACACATCCTCGAGACAGCATCCTCAACGAAATGACTACACGTGTTTAGAGCGAGAGACCAAACAGTTTTGTATATTCGACTATTCAACGTAAACAGAGTTTTATTTGGGCTTTTCAATGCCCCTGACTCTTGCCCTGTCTCTCGTAAATATTCTTATCAGAAAAGGCTCATTAAGGACCTTGTATGGCGACGCTCAATTCTAAATTTTTTTTTTTTTTTTCCAGCGTTTTATCATGACAATTTATATAACGAAATTTATAATAACTTTTATAATAATGAAAATTTCGAAAAAAATTGACGACCAATTTCAAGAGAGCCCGGAAAAAAATACTTTGGATAAAAAGTAAAGAATAACGAGCATAAATGAGCAATGAAGGGACGACAATTACGCCGATAAATTTAAATTGAAATGTGCAGCTTATTTTAGCATCGTTAACGAAACTCGAACGATGCCCGCCAGGACAAACGAGTCTGTGTGGACGTGTGTACGCGTATGCATAAACACTAGCCAGGGACTGAGAGATTTAAAATGGATGTTGCCCTTTGAACTTTGATGTGGTTACGAAATCGGCCCCGGAATCGAGCAAGACGGCAAATGAGAAAATAGAATAGCATTTGGGGCTCTCTTTATTGATTTCCCATTACCCTGTACCGGATCGTTCGCTCTCATCACGACAGGAGAAAAGGCATTCAATTGATACCCAATGTAGAACGGCAACTCCAGCAGAGCCCCTTCGCTCTCGGTCACTTTTCTCTGCGTTACTCCAACAAACTCTCCCCCGCCTATTTTAAACCCATATAGATATACTTTTTCACTAAAATTGGCTCTTCACCCTCAACATCGAAAAATTCACCAAAAACAACTCCTTTTCTTTTCCAAGGGTGAGGGCACGGCTTGCTCTCACAAAAACCATCATCGCGAGCGCTTACACGACGGGTTTTTCGTTCGGGAGTCAAGATACTCGATCGGCAATCTTATCCTCGTGTTATCCCCGTATCGACAAATTACTTTTTCATGATTTTTTTCTGTCGGGCGACAATTGAGTAATTCCGTGTTAAAAAGATTTTTCTTCGAGCAGCTTTTTCTGAACCGCGGAAAAAATGGAATTCGATAAAATCAACGAATTTGGGATGAAGAGCCGAGAGAAAAAAAATGGAAAGACCGAGCGGCGACGGAATGACGCAAGTTCTTATCAGTGCAAGAGGATATGCGGTTTTTATCAAAACGGAAAACGCCGGGAAGGCGAGAGATTAGAGCAACCGGCTTCACTCTCCCATGCCGATTGGTTAAACGAAACGAGGAGGAAGGAGGCTTGTGTGATTTTTTAACAATATAAAAATAGCATTATCCCCGAGAATAGTGATAAGGAAATAAGCGAACGAACGTTTTTTCCTGAGCGGTGAGCCAACGAGCAGCTCGGAAGATACAAAAAATTAGACGGAAAGTGAACGATGCTCCGTCGCAGAGAAAATTATACCAAGTTCAAGAAATATTGGGTTTTCGCTGTCATTTTCCCAAGAGAAATATTGCAATACGGATGACGAATAAAAACAACGAATGCGATGCTTAAATAAGATCGTGGATTAAGATCGTATTACCGGCCGACGTCTCGTGGTCAATGCTCGCCAAGTTTCTTTCACTCTCACTATTTATTCTCCCTTCTTTCCTTCTCCCTCGCTCTCCCTCTCGCACTGTTTCAACGAATCTGGTGAGAATGCACGAATTAAAGCCCGCAGTGGGTGATGAAGGGTTTTTACTAAAAGAACAAGAGAAGCGAGCCAGAGAGAGAGAGAGAGAGAGAGAGAGAAAGAATGAGCTGCTGGTAGGGAACAACAACTCGCTGACGTTCTGCTTCTCTCCTCCCGTCTCTTTTCCTCTCTCTCCTCCTCTCTTCGTCCGACATTCCCGCTCGTCGTTCCTTTTCTCCCCAGCCACCCGTGTCGACCAGATCTATATTCTCTCATTCTCCTCTCCAAACTCTATCTCTCGCTCTCTTTTGCTACTAGATTACGAGACGGGGTTGGCAAAGCATTCCGAGAGATGCGCTCGAGGGCGTAAGAAGCATCTTTTACCATGCCCGCTCTCTGTCTCTTCGCCTTGGATGCTGCGGTTTCGTCGCGTGATCCCATAACCTCCATTCGTACAGGTTTATACAGATCGAATCTCCGCCTCGCAACTGTCAGGAACCGAAAAACTGACGAAAAAATTGATTTCCTCATTTCACCATTGTTGAACATCAATTTCTATCATTTTATCCTCGACGAATAACACAAATTTCTCCCGAAATTGATTCTCCATTCTATAAAACTTGAAATTGAATCATCTCCGGCCAAGAATCGTCTTAATTTTGTCATACAAAGGAGATACTTTTTACCCTCAAAATTACTGTGAATGCTCGACTCATTCTGTAGCGAAGAATTTGCTGAGTCAATGAATTTCGACAACAAAGTCGAAAAGATCTTGAAGATACATTCTCAATTATAAAACAATAGCTATTTTGTAAAATTGTATATTTTGAGACTTCCTGTACGTGTTTACCAAGTGCTGGCCGACGAAAGGTCACAGACTAGATGCTTTGGCATATACAATAATGCAAGTTACGTCCTTTTGTAAGAGAGCAAAGGGAGAGATGGTGGCAAGTTCAGTAGCAACGAGATGTCGAGGCCAGAACCAAGGAGAATTAAACGAATGCTCATCGTGTTTGTTCTCGTGTATACCAAAGCCACTAAATGTTGTTGCTCATAGACACGCACACACGGAGTCAGATAAATACTCAGACGCACACAAATTTAAGGTAATGTAAGGCAAAATTCGCATAAACCAACACTTGAGCCTTTTCCCCTCACTCGCAGTCTCTCTATCTCGTGGTTTCTAAACATGAGAGAGCCACTTCTCGGATCTTTCCTCCCTAACCAACCTACCAGTTGTTTCTTGTTACTACGAAAATGTGCATTAAGGGAAAAAGCATCCAAGAGGCAAAGAGATTTCGTTAGGGAAGAATATTTCAACGATACAATTTACCCTTGAGAGCAAAAAAAAACGAATATACTAAAATTACAGAAAACATTTCTCTGCTTTGGTGAATTCACGGTTCTTCGATTACTCCGAGATAACATTTATATAATCCAGCTCTTTCCAATGTGTATCCAGCTCCCTTAAACGTGCCCATCATAAAAATAGGCAAGAAAAAAAACCAGCACACAGCACTTGGGGCATGTTTTTCCTCGTGCAACGTTTTCGCCTCGATTATTGAATAAAAAAATGAAAAATAAACGTTTTTTCATCGGAATTAAAGTGTCTCATTGATAAGCAATCAACTTAAGATGTCGTTCAATGAAAATGGCCCTCGGTACGAGCTGATTGAGATGTCGAGACGATGCTATTAGGAATTTGAGTATCGGGTGCGTTTCCTCGGCTCCACAGAGGGCCAAAAAGGAGAACGGCCGTCAGAGGATCGCAATATTATTGTCGACGTTTGTCCCTGCGAGTAATTTCCGAATGAAGATGCTACTGGCTGTTTGTACTTGGCCGAAGGGCATTAGCTCTTTGTCTATCTCTCAAACGCTTTCGCGCTCTCCTCCTCGCTCTGCGTACTTCGACATTATGTCCGGATGCTGCGTATATATCGCATCAACGACAAGTGTCAACGTCAAGGGGCGGTATTTACTCGGGAGAATATGGAGTACTTGGAGCAAGCTCCTTAAATTTGAGCTTGGTAGTTGCGAGTGCGGAAACCGCAGCGTTATTAACGCCTCTGTCTCTATTCATCATCTCTCTCCCTCTCTCTCCCTCTGCTCCTTCTCCTTGGCTCTTTCTAATCTTCCACCTTTGGATAATCATTCCCCGTTGAAATAATGAAGTTTCAATATAATTTTGATAATATCGCTCGCCCCACAAACGAAAATAATAGCAAGTTATAGAGAGAGAGAGAGAGAGAGAGAGAGCTTCGTGGATTCTCGAGTGTTCCTGAGCTATGGGATTATATTAGATCTATTATCGCGTATGTGTACGTTCTCGTGAGTATAAAAGGATAGAGTGAGAAAGGGAGGCTCCGGAGAAAGAGCGATGCAACAAAATCTCTCGGTCCTCGTGTGGCTTTGAGTATTAATAAACGACCAAGTAGTTATAGCCAAAGTTACCTCACCCAATGTTGCATTATAAGTTGCGGTTTCACGCTCAATTTTCAAACTTTCCAACGACATTGTACAGTCGCCTCACAATTTAAGTTCCTCCTTCCTTTCTAAAACAACTTTACCAGCCCCGCTCTAAATCGTCTCCGGAACAATATTTTTCTACACAAATCTTTGGCTCCACTTTATACACCCAACATTTGCACCAAAACCTCGTCGTCTCTATTATTCTTCGTCCTTTTTTTCTTCTAATTATTTGACACGCGAATGTTATTTTATGGCTGCATCGAATTGATGCGGAGCAATAAACTGCTTTCGAACGTAGCTCACGAAATCGTAAGAAAAGAAGATCTCGCTCGCAAGGGACTTGACACGTTTTTGTCGTTTTTTTTTTTTCGGTAGACGAGATCGAGAGTGATTGTTTTTTCCCAAAGCACAGCCACAAAATCTCTCCCTCCCTCTTGTGACAAGTCAAATTGCGTTTTCTCGGTCGCGAGCAAAAAGTGAATAAAAAATATGAAAAAAAAAATGTGTCGCATCGTGATACGTGAGAAGCCGCGGGAGTTCCGTTGGCGTATAACGGAGATCCGAGTATCTAAATCTCTTTCGAAATTGCAAACAGAGCCGGGAGGGCGTGTAATTGCAACGGGAATTCGTTAGTTTCGGTGTTTCATGGGCAAAACCAGTTCAGAGTTCTCTTTCGGCTCCTCCATTGTGTATCGTTCCAAATTCTTCCACCTATATGTCACCCCAACCCATACCACACTCGCCCTCTATACTTGTGTATATTTCTGCATAGAAATGTTCACCGAATTCAACGAGATTCAGTAACAGCCTAGTTATAGCGAAATAAAACATGCGCACCGAGCCTGCTGCCTCGATACGCCTTTCCTTTTATTTCCCGTTCATTTATGTACAGGCTGTTTCCAATCGAATCTAATAAACATTAAGCCAATCCCATGCAACCCAAATAGAGCCGACGAAAAGCCACTATTTCATTGGATAATCCTAACTAAATCGCTGATTTTCGTTATCCACTAAATTCTCATATTTATTTTACGTCAACAAAATTCTGTGAATAAAAAACGATTATTTCATCGTCATCGACTCGAAAAAAATCGATTTTTCGGATGAAAATTTATTTTTATTAATTTTTGCACAAATATTGACACTTTTTGGAGTTATTCGCGCGACTTATTCGTCCCACGTCCCCCAAGTATTGACATTCGAATTTGCGACACCCTATACATATAGATATAGAAATATATGTGCATATATATATAGGCGACCAAGAGAACAAAACGTTTGACATGCGAGGAGCGTTCATACACAACAGTGCACAGGGAAAGAGAGTGTCCTGCGTTTGCAAAGTACGTAACGCGCGGGCAGTTTCATTGAAAATGATTTACCGAATGTGCGCCCGGCAAAAGCTTATGACGTTGGAAAATAAATTATACAGTCGATAATCCCAAAGCGGCGGTACATGTTTCGTTCTTTCTTCTCAATTCCTTATTATTATTGTTATTTTTATTTCTTTTAATGCCGCATTATTCATTATAGGAAACATTCCAGCTCGGACATTCGATCCTTATTCAGCAAGAGAATTTTACGACGTCACATTTATACGCTAAATATCACGCACGCGATGCAACGTGTTTCGGAAATTTTTTACCATTCATTTTTTTTTCTCCAATCAATGAGGAAATTTGAAGTTTTGGAAGAAAAAAATTCGATCGCGACTTTGCGACCTGGATTACCGAGACGAAATTTATTTTAAAAAATGTAAATGCGTGCTTATTTCGTTGGCGACTCGAAAAATTTGTCTCTCTCACGAGTGGACGCTGCGGGGAAAAGAAACATCGCTTTGATCTTTGTCGGCTGCATATCGGAATGGAAAAATTGAGTGAATTTCGTGAATTAGAATGTAATGGGGGAAAAAATGAAGCTCGATGAAGGAATTGAGTGGGCAAACGAAATGCTGGCAGGACGCGTCTGGTGATTGTTGATTCCCATTCAGTTTATAAGAGTCGTTAGGAGAGTGAGTTTCGTTTATACGGTGGATCGTAATGTTTCAAGTGTCTCGGGGAAGGACGTAATTTGGTGAAATGAGGCATCAGAGCCGTAGGGAACCGGGAGGAATCTTAAGGAACTTGTCCCTCTCGGTGTTAGTACGTTCGGAGCTTTCTCCTTCTCCGGAGCTTCTCTCAGGTGGTTTCTCAATGTGTGGTTGTTACTACGGTCTCTCCTTTCCAGCCGGAAATGACGTCGTACCGTGGCGCATTGTTGCAGCTAGTATCGGCGCCATTGTCTACCTTTTAGAGACCGAGGCGAAGGAGGAGCTTGAGAAGAGACGACGATGACGTCGACGTAGACGTTGTCTAAGGCGTCGGAAGACGACGCCTCGCGGTTCTATCTCCAGACCGTTAATGCGCGTAAGGGCTCTCCTCAGCACGGGCGAAACGCCATCTTGAACCGTAAACACTCGCACGTAAATTCGACCTGAGTATTCCAGAGCTCCACACACTCTCTCTCTCTCTCTCTCTCTCTCTCACTCTCCTACCAAGCTTTCTCTGCTGCTCTGCCTTGGTTACCCGTTCCAGGAGCAAGAACCGCCTCCAACTTCTCTCCAGGGTACTTGGCCCTTTGGTCCTTTGCCCATTCCTCGTATTAAGTCCTTCCAAACCATACGCAACTATATGCACCAGAATCTAATTAATCCAGAGCATAAAATGTCACAATGTCAAGCCACAAGTCCTAATTAAAATATTCCAAACTAATCAACGATCGCTTGTGAGATTTTCTTAGACTTTTTCATATTTCTTCATACAAATTTATCGACGAGGAAATCTCGTTAAAGGAAAAACAAACAAAAAACAAAGATTTTGCCGAAAAAAAAATTAAATAATCATTTTCGTGCCGGAAAAAAAAATCAAAAAGTGACAATCTCATTAAAAGATCGACTGTCCAAAAAAATCTTGCTCGTTGTACTTAATTGGTGATAAACAGGAGGACGAACGAGAAACGGATAAAAGAGAAGAAAAAAAATGAAGTAAAAAAGGGCTAATGAGCAAGTACTTAATGAGAATGGTTGAGTCATCGGCTGAAACGTGTTTTTCGTCACTCGTTAACAACACTCAACGCGAGTCGGTGGGCTTAAAAATCTTTCGTCACATCATCGAGGCTCCAAGAGTCTGATGCTCTTCATTCTTTGCTATAAATATGCCCTGGGCCGCGTATCGCGATGATCTACGAATTTAAAAACCCACACGAGGGTATGAAAAAAATGAAAATAAATATATATCTCGTGGTACGTGTACGTGAGTGTTCTAATTAAGCGGGGAGGGTTGATCGTTAACGGGAAATTTAGCCAGGCAGAGACTGCGTCCTTAATTGCCAACACACCTACGCATCGCACCGCCGCTCGTCAACGATCAGAGTATAAACGAAACAAAAAAAACAAATCGTATGTTTTTGCGGCTTTCAAGAAAAATTCGACCGAATTTTTCAACAGACTCCGATTATTATTTTCTCTATTTGTAAAATTTATAAATCCGCACCGTTCCATCATATTTTGTTTTTAATTACATGAACCTTTGTTCCGTGGTTTTTCTATCCTCCGGTCATTTTTCTCCCAGTTCCGTTCGATATTTGTTTTTTTTTTTTCTCATCATTTTTCATACCCTCCAAATCCCTTGGGCACAATTTTTCTCCCCCGCACACTCTCCTCCCTCCCCGTACCCACCAACTCGTAACAAAGCAATGAAAAACGAATAATTAATTTACCCAGAACCTTCTCCCCCATACGCCCTACGTTATAACAATCATTTGCCCGAAAAAGATTTAAAAAAATTAATAAAAGAAAAAAACAAGGAGCTACGCAATCGTACGGAATTAAAAACGAGCGCATAATAATGAAGCGTGTGCGGCACGTTCGTTCATCCTACCGACTACACAACACACGTGATCAACCTTTTCGCGTCAATAAAACAAACAAAAAAACATTCCGAAATAATCGAAACATGAAACAACAAATATTATTCGTCATTTTTTTAAATTCTAAAAAATCGAACTCAAAAATCTTTTCCCATACAAGTTTATGCACTTTTTCCATAATTCATTTTTCTTACCAGAAAAAAATGTCTACCCCCGTAAAAGATACAAAGAAAAATGCGCAATCAGCATCGAGAGCTTTCAATTAATAGGATGACATTTTTACACATAAAATTTCCTCCGTATTTTTTGTATCAGAGTCCCTGAGTATTGCTCGAGTTGTTTATGCTACGGTTTCACGACTGGTGGGTATTCTCGTGCCGGACGTGCCAGTTTAATTACCAGTTGAAAAGTCAATTAGCAATAACCGTATTTGTTTGAATTACCCAGCCGTTCTTTCACTGTCTCGTGGACAAACTCATTTTATATCGCATTCGCTGTCCCTTTCTCACGTCGAACATCAAACAGCCAACATATTTAAGGCTTATGTAAAACGCAATGGGCTTTTCTGCCCACACGTAAATGGCCGGCAACAAAAATGTTCGGCGACACACGCGAGCCCAGTTTTCATGCTGCACGCTTCAATTTTATGGCGAACCACAACCGGAAGTCGATATATCCACAGACCGGATTTTTCTCTCATTATAATTAATTATTATTCGAGTAATACGTGGCTGCGTATTATGCGAGCTCAATTATGCACGAATTTCAATTTTTATCTCAATCGATATAGCCAATCATGGACGTTTTGCAAATATTTCTAGAATATTTATCATATAAATCGTTTTTTAGCGATAATTGTGCAGAATTTTCGAAACCGAGGAATGCATCCAAAATTTCCCGTAATTATTATAACCCATTGAGCTTCCTCGCGTTATTTTCCTCAATTCATTAATTGGCTCCTCGCCGCTCGGGTGCTGTTTTCGAGGGCGTATGAAAAAGCAAGTATTAAGAATGTTACGTAGTAATGGTGTAGTAAATATACGTAATAAGTGCAATTGTCCTGGGCGGCATCAGTAGGGTTAACATTGAGGGTCAAACGTCCCGGAATTCGGTGTCACTTTCGGTCTTCCGAGCTGCGTGTATCTGCGTTTTTTCTCCACTCGTATTAATTTCTATATCTATATAATTTGGTCGGAGAGCCCGCCAACGAAATGACGACATTGAAAAAATAAGAAACGTTGCAGTCAACGAGAAGAAAAAAAATAGGGGCACGAGAGCGAAAGAGAGAAAAGAATTGAAACGTGCGAGGTGAGATACGGGTCGCGGGAGGGGGGAAGAGAGAGAGTGATTTTTTTTTTTGACGAGGTCGGGTCATCTACGTGGACCCTAATTAAAGATCATCCCACTATGAGACCTCGAGTTAAGTCATCGCACGCTGACCCGCGTGCTGCGTGCCTCCGTCCTTTTCTCCTTCTCCTCATGCCTTTTTCTTCACTTTCGAAACGAGCCTCTCGGAGCCCCCTTCTGTAGAGATTCACGGGAGCTTCGTCATCCTCCGTGAGTTAACGCCACCCATTACGTTTATACTTGAGAAAATTGTTTATACAGCGTGGCTCAAACGTTGCGTCATCAACCTACGATCTCACAATGACCATCGAAGCAGAAATCGCTTTTTAGATTCGTGAAAAATCGATTTAGTAGCGTAATTGGGGGTAATCCGGGTCAGATGTCTTTTTATTCATTTATTTCACTGTTAAATCAATTTCTCGTTTCCCACTATGGGGCATTCGATTCTCAACTTCTTGATGAATGTATCAAAATGCATTTTCGATCATTAGAGACTTCGGAACGTCCCCTGCTCAGCGAGACTCGAAAAAATAGCATCAGATCGAAAATTCGGTAAAACTTTGAATTGAGACGCAGCTCAGCAGAGCTTTCCGTGTATTTCCAGTCTTTTTCCCCCGTCATGATGAGTGTATGATAGGGAGCGTGAAAAGATGTTATCGGGGTAGACAAAATGAAGAGGAATTTGAGAGCGAAATGGGGGGGGAGGGAGAAAAGTGGCCGATGACTGGACGGTTTTACGCTTACGATAATAATAATGCGCGGTCATCCCACGACTATCAACGCGATCGACGATTGGCTTTGTGTCCGATAGAGCGTATACACAGGAGGCGCGTCGGCCTTGCATTCTTCGGTAGAAATTTAGTCGCAGCAACTCGCTCAAATAGCTCTCAATTTCTTGGAATCGGCCCATGGCATTTCGTGAAAGAATTGCCCATAAAGAAAATGAGAAATACCCAAAAAAAAAAATAGAAAAAAAAAATTACGAGGATCAGTCACTCCGTTCGCGCGGAGCAGGAATCCGTTTTCACGCGAATACACAAATAGATAACGGTTTATGCGTACCACCAATCTACAACGCTCCCTTGCATGGTCTCGTTCGCAATATTTCAGGATCCCTAAAGAAAGCAATAGGAGGAAAGAAAGTATAACGAAAAAAAAAGGTCTTTAAGAATGTGGGGGATAGGAGCAGAAAGAGGCATAAGAGAGAATGAGTCTCGTGTGTAAAAAGGTGTGCGGGCGTGAGTGGGTGAAAGAGACGAGAGCGCGAGCCATAAAAATCTATTTTACAGTTAAAAAAGCAACAACAAGAAGAAAAACAAAAAAAAAAAAACAAAAAGAAACGCAAACTCGGCGTAAAATATTTTTATAGGGTAGGCCCAGAGGGCGCGAGGGCACCGGTTGTATATACATCCGCGTTGTAAAGTCAAGGTGATGCGCGTTTATACGCTTACATAGCCGCGGGCAAGGAAAGCTAAGAATAGAGCTTTAACGCTCTCGACCTTATGTAGCTCATTTTTTTTTCCTTATTCCCCGTTGCTCTCCTGATGCGCTTCTCTTTTATGGAGAGACATCGATCCTGGATTAAGTACTCCATCTATCGAGTAATGACTCCTTCCAAGATTTTTCACCCATCAAAGTAACTTCCTTTTCCGCTGAGATGCTGAATTTGAATTTTTACGAGATGCAAAGATGCGCACCGAGCGCGAAAATTTCAAATTTTCATTGGCCAATAAAGGAACGAGATAAAATTCGAGATAAAAAAGTTTCAATCGGGACAATAACAAGCCATGGAATTCCGTAGGAAAAATAATTTAAAAAATTGAAATCGTTTAATGAAATTATTGTTGATTCTCGATTTTCACGATTTCCCATTCAACAGGCACGTTTTTTTTTTTTTTTTTTTTTTTTTTTTTTTTTTTTTTTTTTTTTTTTTTTTTTTTTTTTTTTTTTTTTTTTTTTTTTTTTTTTTCCTCTTTTTTTTTTTTCTCCCACTTTTTTTTTTTTCTTTTTTTTTTTTTCCCCCTGTACTAGGCACGCAAACTAACACGCCGGTGTTACAAGCTTTTAGGTAATTTCGCTAAAAGCATTAATTTGGATTAAAAGATCGTCGGCTGTGGGCCAGTGGCTCGGGAAAAAGGGGGCAAAGGGAAAGAGACGGAGGCAGGCAAATTGAGCTCGCACATACCGCCAAAAGCGTAGAGACCAGAGAGCGAGTGCCACCGCCACACTTGGAAGGTTGGGAAAAAAAAAAAAAAAAAAAAAAAATATTTGTACGAAAAAAAAAACAATTAAAAATATTTAAAAACATGGAAAATTCCGGTTTTCATTCCTCGTGGCAATTCAAATAAATTGCTCGATCAAAACATTCCCACGATTATCAATCTCCTCGGCTGTCAGTCCCAAAATTATTTCCGCAAAGTTTGGAAATTCGATTTATTCGTTTGATTCTAATTTTTCTCGTTTTTCGAGGAAAATCAAAATAGCTGATGGAGATAAAACGGCAGAAAAATAAAGAGATACTTTATTTGCGGATTTATTAGTTGTTGGCTTTATTTAAACGGTAGAGGACGCGTTATCTTGGCAACCGTGACTAAAATACAACATGTAATTTGCAAGTGCAATACGCTTCGTAATTATGAACTAGATTTTCGGAGCAAAAAATAAATGGAAAGGGTGGAGAAAAAATAAGCAGGAAGCAGAGGAGGATCGGGGCTGCGGGATGTAAACTTTGTTCTGCAGTGAATAGCATACAGAGAGGCAAGAATGGCAATGGGAAAAGCTACGTTTCTAGTCTAGCTCGTGGAAAACACGCGTGCACCCAGAGATATTGTGTATATATAGCCCGAACGTGAGTAGAATATTTAAGTTTTTGGTTAACTATAGGAACGTGCACGCTCGCGCACGTCTACTGTGTACTAATACCATCACAATCTCTCCCTCTCTCTCGCTCGTTCTCTTCTATCTGGAAGCCAAAGTTCCCAATCAGCGATACGTAACAACGAGACAGAGAAAGAGAGTTGCCCTCCGTTGCCCACGAGTAAACTTCGAACTCGCTTGTCTTCCCTTAAACCGATCGTACTTGCTAGCCAAACTTACTCTCCCAACCCTTCAGCGGCTACACAAAATTTCTTTTTTGTTTTTTTTTTTTTTTTTTTCCACCCACTTGTTTTCTCAATATGTGAGATTCTCTAATTTACTTTTCACATTGTCGAAAAATCCAACACTTTTTTCCTTCCCATCGAAGCTTTTCGAAACGAGGAGCCAAAAACGAAAATTTTCCATTTTTTTTTTCCCTGGAATTACGATAAATCTGCTGAACCATTCGTCGAGGAAAAATCGACTCATTTTTGCGTCATGAAATTCTGATATTAGGGGGCGATCCCCGCAGGTAAAAATGAGAAGCTTTTAGAGAAAATAATGAATGCAGAGTCGATTAAAAATATTAGGCGGAACAAGGAGGCAGGTAATGCTTCTTATTTCATTTGCTCGAAGCACAGTTGAGAATTTGGTCGACTAGCAGGGTTCAGGCACTTTGCTTTGGATCATGGAGAGCCTTTTCCTGCAACGTAGCCAGGTGGCTTTCTCAAGGCTCCTGTAGAGGAGTCAAGACCTCTCTTACTTACTTCTTTTCCTCTCGCTCTCTATGTTTTTCTCTGGTATGGCTGAGAGGACAAGCGAAGCTTTTACCTCGTAGATGCATATTTCATGAAAAGATTTTCAGGTCACGAAAGCCAGCATATAGAAAGACTCTGAAAGAGAAAGAGAGAGGGAGCAGAGAGAGGAGAGAGAGTGGATGAGCTGCTGTGTAGCTGAGAGAGTCTCATGCATTTTTCTTGGCTGGTGTATTAGCCGAGCGATCGCTTAACAGAGTCGAAGTCGAGTGCACCACAAGTTGAGAAAAGACATTTGAGGATCTTGCCTCGATAAAGATCCTGTCCAGATTGTAAAAACAACGCAACGACTTTTTACGAGAAGCAACGAAAAAAAAAAAAAATTTTGAATGAATTTTTCAAGAATTTTCACACGCGACTCTATAAATCGAATGAGGCAACAGCGACACTTACTCCCGATGCAGACAAACAAGTGTCAGTTAAAATAAACGACGCTCGTACTGAACTTACCATTGTCCCGACTCTCCTCCCATTATGTTTTTTCTTTCCTCTCGAATATACTTCAAGTCTAACCGCAGCTGTACGAACGTCTAGACAATAGTTTACTTTGTTGTTCGCCACGAGCCTCCTCGACCCTAAAGACTTTTTTCTCTCCCAACGCGAAACCCACCAGGGACAAACCGAGAGAAATGAGGAAAAAGATGCTAAAAAAACAACAACAAGAATGAAATGCGGTGACGACCAAGACATAACACCTCCATGAGAAACCATTCGCACGTTCTACCTCTACCAACAAACTCAAGAATTACTTCCATCTCACAGTAGCTAGCTATTGGACATTAACAGCCAAAAGTTTATTTCCAATCGTTTCATTGAATCAATCAATATTTCCAAAATCGTGTACGTCCGATATACGTGTCTACTTTTCTGAATTCAAGAATATCCGACCGGAAAAACTCTTTTCGCTGGAAAACAATGCCATTTTCCAAAAAATTCCATTTTTAGGGTCAAATTTTTTTTTGTCAAACAATTTTTCATCCAAAATTCGAAAAAGAGACAATTTTTTCATTTCCCCTCATCAATCGATGGTGCAGTGAATTTTTTGATCCCGAGATATCGATGAAACTGCGATGTGAATAATAGTTTCAACATTTTTATGGTAAAAAAATACTTTTGAGTGGTATTGTCCGGGTAGAGGAAGAGAGGATAGTGGTAAGTTCCAGTAGTGGTCAGACGGCGTGTCTCTACGATGGTGTTACCTCGCTAAAGAGCCAAGGTAGTTGCCCCAGCGAGTACAGAGCGCCCTTTCGTTCCTGAGAGCCCCATGGGAGTGTGTGAAAAAAAGTGGAGAAAAAAATAATGAAAAAAAAAAAGAAAGAAAAAAAAACGGCGAGAAATCTGTGCAAACGTTCTACCTCGAGGATCGTGAGGGGCGTCATAACGGGGGGTGCGGAAGCAAAAGTGCTCCTTTCACGCGTCTATTCATTCGACGCCATGGTGCACACGCAGGAGGTTCACGTATTTTCTCTCATTCTCTTTTCTTCTCTAGCCCGCACAATTTTCTCTATTTTTCCTCATTTTCCATCTTTCTCGCCATCAGAAATGACTCTGAAACCTCGGGGGAGGTATATAGTCAAGAGTTTCCATCGAGCGAGCTTGCGTCAAGAAAATCAGTACGCGTTTATTTTAACTTATATTTTCTTTCCGTTTTTTATTTCGCACCGACTTTTTCTCATTCCAAGAGCAAACGATTCGTACTCGAGGACTTACGACTCTCCAAACGGAGAGTCTTTAATTAATGGCGAATCACGCCGCCCACGTCCGTTCGACTCTGCGAAAAATTTCTTCATATTTATTTGCGGCGAGACGTTTTCAAACTTCGTACGTTAAAACGCATTCCATTTTTTAGATTTCTCATGGACAATTATTACGACTCGAAACGTGAACGATACAAAAAAAA
>JAPYYS010001877.1:0-11629 GCA_030522525.1 Campopleginae sp. 14b
TTTTTTTTTTTTTTTTTTTTTTTTTTTTTTTTTTTTTTTTTTTTTTTTTTTTTTTTTTTTTTTTTTTTTTTTTTTTTTTTTTTTTTTTCAAATAAAAAATAATAATAGTGGTTTGGGGTGGGAAAGGCTGCGAATATGGTTTTGGCGGAGCTGGGGCTAGGGATGGACTGGAAAATAGATGGGGAGTATAGGGCACGGTCTGGCCAACGATATAGAGAACGAAAGGCAGGTATTAAAAGGGGTTGGGGGAGGGAGAAGGGGGTAGAAAGAGAAAATAGGAATGAGGAAAAGAGCTCGATGAATTAGGGGAAATTTCCGGATCGGTTGTCGGGATACTCGGTGCTGGAAGATTCTCAGGGAGTCTGGACAACTGATTGGATGGGCAACCGGCCCAATCGACCGATCGATGTCCATATGGACCGAGAAATCCACCTCTGCTCAATCTCCGCAATTCAACTCGAAGAATAGGAAGACGAACAAGTGGAGGAAAAGCACAAAAGTGAAGGGGAGGGGGCGCAAAGAAGAATGGAAACTGAAACGAAAAGGGGATGAGATTGGAATGAAGCAGCAAAAGAAAAAGGG
Organism: Campopleginae sp. 14b; assembly: GCA_030522525.1. NCBI lineage: Eukaryota > Metazoa > Arthropoda > Insecta > Hymenoptera > Ichneumonidae > Campopleginae sp. 14b. The sequence continues at coordinate 583 of JAPYYS010001877.1, forward strand.
CTAGACGAAGATTTATTTTCATCCCTTTGAATAATTCAGCCCCTAGTTTTGGCCTAAGCTTCGATTCTCTTCTCAAATGGATATCGCTATTCCCTCCATTACAATTAAAATTTGAACTATTGGTGCACCCATTGTTTCTCGAGGTTTTGTCCAAAGAGGGAAAAGCTTGCTGACTGGAATGCAACGAAAAATATTGTTTGTTTTATTGATGATTCGTCTCTTTTTTTAAATGATCCCGAATTTATCGAGTCCATTTATTTTCTCGGGGCAAAAACCCATCGATTTATCGTCACAATTCAATCTCAATATTAATAACGAGCTTTGCCTAAAAAAATAATGATTTTCGTTGCATTCCAACCCTCGAAACTTGAACGTCATCCAAAAGCTCAGTAAACCGCAGCAAGTACGTCCAGTGCGTGATTATTTTCATATGAGGTTGTGCCTCCAACACTTTGGGAAGTCTCTCAGAAAAGTAAAACGTCGAACAGTTGGAAAAAGAGAGGAATTAGTCGGGGGTGAAAATAGAGGATCGTGGAGAGTGTCAGAATGGTGGAGCTTAACGAGTTTCATGAATATTGGAAAACGGTAAAATCCATTAGTATCTGGCACTCACTGTTGAGGCTGGGGAGGGACTTACGTGGATGTGAAGCAGCCCCTGGTCCAGCGTTAAACAAATATATCCCATTCGTCTTAGTCATCGGCACGGTTTGTGACCGCAAACTTCGACGAGCTTCAGGGGGGGGGGGTGGAAAAAAAAGAGAGGAGAGTCGTTGCTGGCAAGTGAGAAGGCGGGCAAGAGGAAACGGAAAAAAGGAAGAAAAAGAGAGGAGCAGGGGAGTAAAACGAACGAGGTGAAGGTGACACGCCAATAGGGGGTGGAAAAATAGATGAGGAAAAATAGAGAGTCCCATTATCTTTGGAAAAATGTTATTTTTCTTGACCCTCATGAGTTTTTCTTGGCCAAAGCGTATGGAAAAAATGAGAATGAACCTGAAGAGCTCGAGCTTTCGATGAGGAAGAGAACGACTCGAGGAAAATGATGAAAAAAATGAAAAATATTCGTGCAGGCAGGTAATAAATGTGGAGAGAGATTAAGGGATGAAAAAAATGGAATGATCGATTATTGGAATTTTTTAGGAGAGCCCCATTGCGTTAATTGCGCGTGAAATAATTGGCAGGATTATCGCAGACTCGTTTATAATCTTTGCTGAGACGAAGGGGCGGTGAAAAAATTGACAGGGCCAAGGGGAAGCGGGGAAAAGGAAAAAGTAGGGGCGCAACCACGCGCAGCCTCCCTACTCGCTTCTGTAAGCGGAGTTTTGATTGCGGTCATCATTCATGAATAGTAATTCGGCGTGCTGTCGAGGCCGCACCCCCTCGCGCCTCGCACAGCCCATTCTTTGCCACCAACTACCCCCGGTGCATAATGAATCGCTGCATATAGAAAACGCGGCATGGCACACCACGGGGACGAGGAAAAATGGCGGAACAAACCGCCAGATTATTAACTCCGCGAGCCTGTACATTTTCGTTTCTCTTCTCTTTCTCCCACCCGAGAAAAAGCATCCACCCCTAAATAGAGCCGGCCAAACAAACCGGAGAATTAAAACAACCTACAACCTTCATGCATATATATATGTATATATGTATCGAAGCTTAAACGGCGTATAATTGTTTAATTGGCCTCTGCACGCTTTGCACGAATGTACGAGTCTTTGGGTGGAGGGATACTCGAATTACGAATTTCTGGGGCCACCCGACTCATCCTCTCAATCCGAAAGACGCAATAATCATGCTTACAAATTTTCAGTCCCATTATTTTGGCTTTTGGGTCATACCCAAACACTTTTGGAAACATAAACAAAAATGTTAATAATAAAAATTCCATAAAATTTCTTTGATCCATTCTTTAATCAAGAGTCGTGGCAGGAGCTCGACGCCGAGTAATAAAAAAACAAACACACGTAGCCCGAGCCAGCCGTACTTCTTATATACAAGAAAATAGGCGATTTGTGACGTCACAGAAACTTTAAATCGTTTTTACGGGAAAACGGGGTGACAGAAAAATTTCAAATTTAAATTGAATTTTCTATGATTTTTTATCTTTCGAATGAGCCTCGGTCGACCAGAATCCGTCCAGCCGATCCAGAGAAATCTTTCCTTAAAGATTTTGGTTCCGCGTTTCGTGAGACTTTCTGAATCCGCAGTTTCTTGGAGTCGGAAGGGCGTAAGTCGCGCAATATATACGACGATACAATTTTGAAAAAAAAATTTCACCACACGGTCCCCGAGTTATTGAACCCTTCACGCGTATAAGCATAGAGTTTACATAAATACAGGTATAGACCTCGTGCATTAGAACTTGGATGAAACTCTCAATAATTCGATAACCGGGTATTAAAAAATTTGGAAAAAAATAGAGTTTGCATAATCGATGCCAAAGAATGTTGTCACGAAATGAAATAAAATTCTGATTATTTTGACCACGCGATACAAGCTCCCAAATTTATTCGACAGATATTAACTATTTCGTGAATAATAAACAGGCTGTGAAAATTAAGGAGACCCTCTGATGGCGAGGTCGTTGTCAATAAATGTTAAAAAAAAAAAAGGCTTGTAACAATAAGGTCACATGGTGCGAAGAGAGGAAAGAGCCTGGGTGCATGCCTGGATATGGAAGGTGGTGGTGGCCAATGGCAATAACGATTTATGCAAATAAACGGTCATACAGTGGATTTTGGTTGGTGGAGGAAGTGGATGCGTGCTGGAACAGTAAAATAGAGACGGAGAGAGAGTGTGAGATATATTCGACATGAAGCTCGTTTTGGGTTAGTGAGTTGGGCGTGGTCCACGAGAGGGCGCTGAGGATCGAGCGATACAGAGAGATGTTGAGGCTTCTGAATAAGCCCATCGCCAAAATAGAGGCCATTCTGATTTACGTCTCTCAACCTTCCTATTACTGTTATGTAAACATTAACCAACACAGATAGCCACATGGGCATACAAATCAGCTGCGAATTCGCGTTTCCGTTTCCCCTGCGGGGAGGGCTCGTGCTGGCTGGCCAATGCGCGCCCTCTAGCGGCGACTATTTGTACAAACGCCCGGAGTAAGACAGACCCCGGAGGCTTCTCGTAAGCCTGAGCGAGACCACGCTCATTCTCGTCTCTATAATTTCGAGTTAATTCACTAGACGCCACTCCACAGCCTCACCCCAAAATGGACCGAGGGTGCAATCGTCACAGGAGAGGGGGCAGATAAAGGCAGAGAGAGATATGTTGGTGGGAGAAACGTCAAACCGCAGATCGATAGAGTTCTCTCTACCAGGCGCACCAGACCCCGGACTCTCCATCATCCCCCTCCGAAATACATGCCAAAAGCATCCCCCATCCCCCCTCCCTCTCTTCTTCGCCCCTCAATCTCACTGGCTTTCTCTTTCCCTTATCCCTCATCCCTCACACCCTGGCACGACTAAACCCAACGGCTTGTCATGTAAATGTTGCGTGAATAATACTCACCCCCTTGGCTTGTCCCAACACCCTACTCTCTTCTATATACCTCTGATAAATATAACCCAAATTTACGCACCGATAAACTCATTTATCAACCCGCCCCTTTTTTTCAATCACGATGTCTGGGGCTCCTCCGTTTTTTTCTCTTTTTTTTCCATCCCCTCCAATCGACAAACTCGATGCTTTTCTTTTTTATTGTTAATCAGACTACCCCGACCTGGGACAACATTCTTTAACCCGGCGTGTGTACACTTTATACTTTCGAATGCACTCCGCGAATTTTGGCTCTTTTAGGAAACACTCGCGTTTACAAAAGTTTCTGGGATTCCGAATAAAAATCCGAAAAAACTCTCAGCAACTGCCTAATGAAAAAAATGCAAAACAGTTGTCACTAACAATTGGACAATCATATAAAAAGTCGAAATAATGGAATTTTGTTATTTTGACGGAAAAATGAAGAAATAAAATGAAACTGAAAATATTGAATTTTGGTATTTTGACCGTTTTTTTCAAAGATCCAGAATACACTCATGCTGCGTTAACGTTTATCGTTGTTCAGAAGGCACGAAATTAGCAAAGAATGGTTAAAGTTTCGAGAGCAACTTTGGGTTTTCGACATCGAAGCATTTAGTGCTATACACGACTCTTAAAATTTTCATCAGCCAATTATCCCATTCTCGTTGAACGTCGTCAGCAAATAGACGATAATTATTTATGTAAATAGGGGAAACAGGCTTCGGTATGTGTTTACGAATTCACGAGTTGGATGAGAGTTGGGAGACAAGAATGAGAGAAGCAGATCGGAGAGACATTTGGCTTTGAAAAGCTCGCGCCAATCGGGGGGTATATAGAAAGTTACAGACGTGGGTGAGAACTATAAACGTCGAGAAGGAAGCATCCAAGGGATGAGCGCAGATGAAGAGGCTCTTTCAGTCTCCTCCTCCTTTTCCTTTTCCTTTCCCACCTCGCAGCTGCTGCTGTGTCAAGCATCATCGTTTGCCTCGGTAATGTAGATTACTGTCCTCCCCAACCAATTTAGTGGCTGAGCTAGCACCAACTTTCTCCTCTCTGGTCTCCTCTCCGCGGACAACTCTCCTTCCTCTACGTGCTCTGGGATCCCTTCATTTTTCATTCATACACAATATTCATATGGAACCCTCGTTAGTCAGGAGTTCATTAAATCAACTAAATAAATTCATTAAGGACGTTGTATGCAACATTTTCGATAAACATTTTTTTTTTTTTTATTTAGACAATATTGATATCTGATATTGAGCCTGCTCCTCTAACGAGGTTGGCTACGTACGACGATGTGATAAGAATTTAATAAAAATCACTTTCTTAGCTTTCAATTTGAATTTTTTTTTTTACTTTATTTTTCATTTTTTTAATTTATTTTTAATTTTTTCATTTCTTTATTTTTTTTCATATTCATTTATTTATTCTTTTTTTTTCATTTCATTGTTATTTCTTTTGAATATATTTTATTTATTTTTTTATTTTATTTATTTTATTTATTTTATTCATTGACCACGTCGCCTCACAACGTTCTTAATAAATTTATGAACAAATAAATGGATTATTATCGAGCGTCAGGAAAGTGAGTAAAAATTAAATGAGCATTTTTTCCATCAGCCTTTGATAAAAACGTTTCGTTTTGCACATTGTAACGTCTCGGAAAAAAAAGTTGTTTGCAGGATGAAAAAAATAGTCAAGTTCTTTGTCGTCGAGAATATTTTTCTTCCTCGTTGATAATATTCGGACGCAGGAAATATCGTCACATTGCAGCAGCGATAAGTCAAGCCTTGATGAAATAAAGTTGTGTCTCCGCGAGTACTTTGTGCCGGATCGCGTATCTTCAAAGCCAACCGAGCGTACAAAGTCTACGACGAGGATAACGACCACGAGGACTAGAAAACTTGGATTAAAAAGAGGCAGGAAAAAGTTGGAACAAGAAAATGAATACGAGGGAAACAGCAAGGAGACTCAAACCACACCTGAACCACTTTATAAAAACTTGCCACCAAGCCTTTTTGCCTGGCCACCATTTTTTACTCTTCCCCTTGTTTTTTTTTGCAATTAAATGTGAAAAATTAAATTAAATAAATGTAAAAAATGTTCTTTTTTCATTTTTTTTTTCTCTTCATGATCAGAAGCCATTTTTCAATCGATTGGCCCATGAAATTGATTAAGAAAATCGTGATAATTGATAAAATGACGAAACTGGAAAATTGGCCGGAAAAATGGATTTTTTTTGATGGAAAAAATGATACGCGCCAAGCTTATAAACAATTCATGTATATAGAACGAAGATCCTGTTCGCAAAAGGTTTCTGTACAAATTTAAAGCCCTTAGCACGTATAACATGGCTCCGTGGACGACTATACGAAACGAGACGTTGCCCCTCCTGCTTGTCCTACTTAGAGTATATTGCGTTAACGTCCATTAACGTCCAGAGTATCATTAATTACATGCCAGTGTCCTCCTTCATTATCGTACTATCCGGCAAGTCCAGGCACTCTCTTTCCCTCCCTCTCCCTGTCTGCTTGGTGCCCCCCTGCGGGATTATATGCTCACGATATATGTGCTTTTCTCGTCTTACGACTTGGCCATCTCCGTCGGTAATAAATCAAACAAGATCCGAAATATCGGACGGAGAAATCATGCTCGTTAGATTTTTATTACTCTCGAATTTTCTCTTTCTCGCTCGTTTCGTCATTTTGCCAGATAAGAAATTTTCCCGCTCATTTTATCGACGAAAAATTATTTCATTTGTTCCCAAACCTGAAAAAACTGTTTTTTATTCATTTTTTTAACAAAAAATTTCGGTGTAATTTTTCTTTTTAATTCTTAACAGATGCGGCGCCACAACTTGTATATAAATTTATCGAGCAAACAATCCAGCCTGGTCCATCGGTATCTCTCAAGTGTATAGCCACAGGAAATCCTACGCCACATTTCACCTGGACCCTCGATGGGTTTCCGCTTCCCCAGAACGACAGGTAAACACTTGCCGAGCTTTCAATTTAATTCCTTCATTGCAAATATTCAATAATTCGACAATCCTACCAAAACACTCAATATCAAATTTCATCAAAGAACGTCAATATTTTGTTGAATACGGTGAAGCAAATATATTTTTTCATCATTTCAAAATTTTCACTATTTTCACTATATTTTTCATTTCCAACCAACCAGTCGGCAAAATTTACCATTAGAATAATAAAAATTGACTTTTCAAGAGCTTTCTAGAATTTTTGTCATTTTTCAAAATAACGTACGGTCGAAAGTATCGAACAAATTATCGATCTTTTCCAACAAAATTTTAATAACAATATTATTTATTATTATTTATTATTATTTATTGTTATTTATTATTATTTTTCATTATTTATTATTATTTATTATTATTATTATTGTTGTTGTTTATTGACATTGTATCATTGTTGTTGAAATTCTTATTTTCTGTTAAATGAATCGTGACAAATTTCGAACCAAAAAATTTCCACTAAAAAATTACACATTTAATCAAAATTTGGATATTTTCTTGAAAATGAAATGGAATTTATGCTCGAGCTTCCATTAACTTGGATCTATTATTACAGATTTATGATTGGTCAGTACGTGACTGTGCATGGTGACGTCATATCACACGTTAATATAAGCGCAGTGAGGGTTGAGGAAGGGGGTGAATATCGTTGCTCAGCCGTTAACAGGGTTGCCAAAGTGCATCACTCCGCACGTCTCAACATTTATGGTCTTCCTCACGTACGACCTATGGGCAAATATGCCGCTGTTGCTGGCGAAACAACCGTCATCAAATGTCCTGTCGCTGGATTTCCAATTGCCAGTATCACGTGGGAAAAAGGTCAGTCGTATCGAACAATTTTATTGATCGATTACTAGATTTTAATATCGTTGCGAAAAAAAAAATTATTTCCACTCTTTTTGGGCTTCTTTTTCGTCAATTGTTTTTTGTTTTGTTTTTTTTTTGAATTTCACGAGCTCGCAGGGACAGGAAACTCGTTTATCTCAAATGATTTTTCTTTAATATTTAAAAATATTTTGACTCTTCTTTTGGTTGTTTTTTTTTTTTCAAATTTTTCGAACTCGCAGGGACAGAAAACTCGTCGATCTCAAATATATGCGTTTTTTTTCTTCTTTTTCGTCCTTTTTGAATAATGTCTCTTTACGAGTTTGAAGTCTTCGCCTCACTTCACGAGCTTACAAGCGAGGGAGAAAAAAGTTTATCGTGAATGTACTTTATCGTTGGCAAACTGGTTGCTCACTTACTCTCCTCCAAAGTTAATTCAACCTCTCGCTCTTTTATGTCATGTATATAAGTCTTGGTAATGATGAACTCAAGTTTTCAACGATAGTTTTCGAACTGGCAAGAGAGTGGAAGGGAGTGGAGGAGACAAAGGAGAAAAGAAGGAGAGGAAAAGTGGTACATTCTCTTTTGCCTTTTTTGTTTTTTTTTCTCTCTTGAAAAAGTTGGGCAAACCCTTTTCCAGGCTGCACAGTTGTTCGTAAACGTACTACGTGCCCTCTATAACTAAATGTAAAAGGCACGAATCCGATGTCCCGTGTAAAACACTCTGGTTAAAGTTATACTCTGCTCGTTGTCATTGGAAAAGAAAAGTTGCCAAGAAAGAGAAATATCTTGAAAGGAAAAACGAAAAAACAATGGAGAAGAAAAAAAAAAGGATTTTTACAAGTTTTACTCGTGACACCGATCCCAGAAAGAAACGTCTGACTTTCCACCCGCTCTCCGGTCACATCGATCTCGCTTTAAGGACCTTCGCTACGTGGGACAATATTATAAGAATTTTATGAAATTTTACAATATTTTACAACCCCTTGACACGATTTTTTCTTTTTTTTTCTTTCGTTTTCGTTTCCGAACAATTTTTCATGATTTTTAAAAATTTCCAAACGTTCTCGAATTTTCTGGTGATAAAATCGATTCCTGTTGCTCAAAAATTGGAATTTTTTTTTCATGTCGTTTGCTCGTTGATTATTTATAGACGATCAGCCGCTGCCAACGAATCGACGTCAAGAAGTTTCGTCGAACGGGACGCTGGTGATTCGACACGTCGACAGTAAAACCGATCCAGGAGCTTATACATGCACAGCAAAGAACAAGCAAGGTCGTCTGGACTCCCAGACGGTCCACATCGAAGTGAAAGGTAAAGAAAAACTTGGATTCTCGTATTTTCTCCTATGAGAATCGACGCAATTACCAAATATCTATATCGACGATATTCGATCAATTTAAAAAATGTGAACACAGAAAAAAAACGATTTTTTTCATCGACCGAGCGATCAAGGATTTTCTAAGGCACGAGTTAAATGAAAAGATTAATTGGAGAAGGAATTAAAAATGGAATTTATTCTTTGGACGAATTTATTGAGACGAAGGCAAAAGTCTCTAAACTTTTCATCATTTGGCTCAACTTCCGGGCGCTCGCGAAAGCTCCAAGAACGTTGAGCTCGAGTAGCAAACGAGAGAAAAAGAAGAAGCACCGAGTGATAGAGCGAACGAGTGAGACTGATTTCTCAGCATATCACTTCCTTACGTGGCAACGAGGCCCGAGCCCTTTTACAGCTTTTTCACTATTTTCCAAGTCTCACGCCCTCTCCCCGATATCGAATCTCTTTTATTCCTCGAATTAATTAAAAAGAGCATTCGCCGAAGAGCAGTCTCGATGGAGCTTCGTAAAAAGAAAAAAGTAAGAGGATTGATTCTCCATTGAAAAGCGATGCTTAAACGAACGATCTTTATTACTCGATTTTTAATTAATTTTTATTTTCCGTTTACGATCGAGTTTTTTGTTGTTTTTTTATTTTTTATATTATTTTTTATTTTTTTCTATACAAAGATCGTTGGAGTCTCTTGGAACACGAAGACAAAGTTGAAAAGTCTTCATCCCATAAACATTCGAATTGAATTGCAATAGAAACAAAAAAAAAGCAGGAAAAAATAAGCAAAAGGAGCACTCGAAATATTTTTTTCGTCCCATTGTTTCTTGCCATTTGTTCTTTTTTTCCTCGTGGCTCGTTCGAGAGCCAGGTGAGATCTCGTTTTTGCAGCAACAAACTTGTCAAGAGTTGCTGTGCAATGGGGGAAAAAAATGTAGCTCGAGAGATGGAGTGGCGAGGAGGAAGAAAAAAAATCATACTGCCCTCCAGAAACGAGACATTTCCGGAGTTAAAAAATAATAATAAAAAAAAATAAAAGAGAGAAAAAGCAACGCACTCTGTCAAATAACTTCGTGTATCAACTTTTTAATTTTCCAGGTGGCTCTCACGAGCACCGGACAACAGATGCACACTCCCCGAATAAAAAACAAAACACACTGAAGCTCACTCGCCAACTCGAGATTTATGTGCATGTTTAGATTTTTTTTTTTTTTTTCAACATTTTTCACGTAAAAATTCAAGCCATTTTTATTGCTTCCGATTGTCTCTTTGATATCGTCCAACTGGTGCTATTACTTTTTCAGTTCACCGGAAAGAACATTTTGTTGGGAAAATCGATATTTTTTTGGATTCGTTCGACTAAACGTTTTTTTTTGTTTCGAAAAATCACAAAAATGTTGTCATTGCAGCGCGAAATATTAAAGAAAGTCTGTTCGGAAAGAAATTTTTGTCATCTCGATCGTAAATTTTGTTGACAGTTTCGTTATAAATAAAAAATATTGTCGAAATGAGGAAAATTTTGAAATTATGAAAAAAATATTCAGTTCAGCGTTTTCAATAAAATTTCGACCTTTTTCGACAAATTTTTATTTTCTTCTTATTACAAATTAATTTCAATCATGCACACCGAATTCGTTTTTTGAAATATCAAAAAGAATGAGAAATGCATTCGACCTTGACTCAATAAATCTGTCGATCGTTTTCATCCAAAATATTCGCCAAATATTTTTTTTCACCATTTTTATTTTTAATATTTCAATGGATAATTAATTAATAATCAAGTTGATGGTTTCTGTCGTGATTAGAGACCGAAGTATCGATGTCTTATGATTTACAATGGAGTTGAATGTTTTGGGGAGCGTCCTTGGTGGGATTTAATTTTTCAGGAATTTTCGTGTGTAAATTTTGCAGTCCCTCCTAGAATCGATCCGTTTAGATTTCCCGCGAACGTACAGGCCGGAGCGAGAGTACACGTGACGTGTGTGGTGAGCGAGGGTGATGCACCGATCAAGATAACGTGGCTCAAGGACGATGTCCCCCTTAAGGAGAGCCCTGGAGAGATAACGACACATCAGAGCGACGAGTACGATCTCGCTCTCAAAATTCAAAGCGCATCGCCATTGCACGATGGAAATTACACGTGTGTCGCGAGCAACGATGCGGCAAAGGTCGTTCACACAGCTCCTTTGATTGTTCATGGTACGAGGATGCAAAACCCCCGATAAGCCAAAAAAAAACAACAACAAAATCCTGAAAAAAAAAAAAAAAAAAAAAAAAAAAAAAAAAAAAAAAAAAAAAAAAAAAAAAAAAAAAAAAAAAAAAAAAAAAAAAAAAA
>JAPYYS010001878.1:0-11613 GCA_030522525.1 Campopleginae sp. 14b
TAGAAGAAAAATAGCGCAAGGCGCGTGCGCGCCAAAAATCTCGCGAACTATATTCCGATTCGCCACTTGTTTTTGTGCTCCCCCCCCCCCCCCCCCCCCCCTCGCGACTCTACGCTCGCCCCACTCCGAAGCGTGAATCGTTCGGTGCGTCGCCACACGAGGGCAGAAAGGGCGCTGTGCTCGTTAGTGGGGGTAAAGAGAGTCTGGGCAAGACGAGCTGCGGGAGAAAGAGAGAGAGAGAGGAAACTCGAGTGTTGGCCTCTACGAGAATTTCACAGTGTTCTCGATCAGTGCGCGCGCGACTCCGTCGTTGTGACGACGGCTCGTGAACAAGAAAGAGAGAGAGAGAGTGAGCGAGCAAAAGTGAACGAGAGGTGCCATCTCACGAAATATATCGGTTTACAAACGAAAAACGTTGGTGCTTCGGTTTCAATAGTTAATTATCAAATAATCCGAAATAAAACCAATGATAATTAAAACTATTTCATCGGTTATTCGAATTGGAACGAAAATGAAAATGAAAAAATGCCGATCACAGTGACACTTACGAGTCGTGAATTTTCGTGTTGTGCACACGACAGATAAAAACATCGAAATACCAAGATATTTTTTCTCATCATCGAAAAATATCGTCATTCCGATTCTTTAGTTTGTTTCCTCCAAAAATTACATTTTTCTTTGCTCCCCGAAGATTACGGATATTTGGGCGATTCTTCACGCCGGATTCAATGGAATACAAAGTGTTTACGTCTTCTGCGTCTTACTGAAGTGCACGAGTGTGGATTTACGTGAAAGTTATTATTTTCGTTTTTTCTCCGATCGTCTCCATTTTTTCCTCATTTCCAAAAACCCATTTTTTTCATCGGTTACCTCCATTTTTTCTCTCCGAGAAAAAAAACTCCGTGAAAAAGGCGGCAACCGGGCAAATTTCGTTTTCGGAAAAGCCCAGCCTTTGGCCACTCGATCTGTGGCTATGCAACGACGCTTTTTCACCCCGAGGAGGTAACACCGCGCAACCCCCTCGCGGATTACCCCCCCAAAAATACACAAACATCACCTTTTTCGTCGAAAAAAGACGAAAATTTGACAAACTTGATCGAAACATCGAATCTTTCGGCTGCATCGCAACGCCGCTCGTTCTAAATCATTTTTCCATTCCTTACCCTAACCAAAGTGCTAAACAACATGTGGACCGCTATGCTAATGTGGACCGCCGCCGTCGTGCTACTTCCGTCGCCGCGACCGGTAAGTTAACCCTTTTTATATATATATATCCGGCGTCCCCGTGTCCGCGTCGTGCAGTTTTTCCAACATTTTCGATCGGTTTCGAAAAAATTTCAAAAAATTCAACAAAAAATCGTTTTTTCGAGTTTCTTCTTTAAAAATCGAAAAAATTTCGTAAAAATTCTCCAAAAACCGAAAAATTCCATATTCTCCTCGAATCTGTCGAAAAAATTCGAAATCTCGAGAATTTTTAACTTTTTCAAAGAATTAAAAATCAAAGGACATCGCGATCGTGAAAATTCAACAAATCGAAACAAAAAAAATACATAACTGCCACGAGAGCCAACAATTTTCGCCTCCTTTCCCAAAAATTGGGCTTTGAAGTTTTTTCCATTCCCGAAAAAGCAGACTCGGCTCGTCAGCTCGATGCGAACGATGTTTGTTTTCTTCGCTCTCGACACACACACACGCCCGACACTGTTAGAGACACTCGATTCTCGAAGATTTCATTCGATCATTCAAGAAGAAAGCAATTACCATTGAGAGTCTTCGAGGCGAACGAAATCCCGGAATTTACCAAGCCACGTAGTAAAATTGGCATTAGGTTGTTTCTCTATTTCCGATAAACAAAACAAACGCAATGAGTTGAATTAAAGTTTACAAATTGCTAGGAAAATCCATCAATTTATTGAAATGAAAAATTTGGTCGATGCTGAAAGGTTTGCGTCGTCGAAATGCAACGAATTTCTTATTTTTTCTCGACCAGGTCTGGCGATTCTTATTGAATTCAAGGAAAAAAAATAATTTTTTTTTCGATCAAAAATCAAAATTGATACGAAAATTGTCGTAATTTTCAAAATAAAATAAAAAAAATTAATAAAGCGAGTATTTTTCGTTGCATAAAAAATTCGGGGTCCCAGAAAAAAAATACGACGTGCGAATTCGAATTGAGAAAATATTTAGAGGCTTTTCCAAGGACTCTTTTCGTTTTTCCAAGTTTTTACTGTCGCCCGTCAGAGAGACACGAGTAACACGACCTTCGGCTGGCCGTTTCCGATGAATGATATTATGTACCGGCGAGTAGTACATGCGAGAGTGTTAGCTGGGGAATCAAAGTCGTTCGGTCAGTCAGTCAGTCAGGCGTAAGGCTTGTGACTCCGTCTCTCTCTTCTCGCACTAAACTTTAGCTGCCCACAGCTAAATTTTCACTGCGACGCCTCCGTCGCTGACTTGTCGGAATATTTAGCATCGAATTTGCACGTAAACACAATTACAAGAGGCACGAACTATTCTTTCGTTGATTGCCGCATTTTTTCTGACACTCAACATTCCAACGAAAAATATTTTTTCCATCAATTTTTTCTCCTATTTCGTCGATTCCATTTTTTCTTTGGATCCCTAAAAAAATTCGCTTCACTGTCCCCCTAATATTTATGACGTTGAAGTTCGCAACGTTCGGATCCAACGAAAAATATCTATTTTTATTGATGATTTGTTCAATTTTTAAAATGATCCCAAATTTCTGGGGCCAGAAATCGATCGGAATACGAATTTCGTTGCATTCCAACGATGCAAACATCAACCTCATTAATATTTAATATTTATTTCATAATAATATTATTTAATATAATAATATATTACATATTATATATTTATTTTATTATTATTATATATAATATTATATAATATGTAAATAAATAATATTTATATATTTAAATATAAAAATAAATTATTTAATAAAATAATATTCAATATTAAATGAGGATCTTGTAATCTGCTCGCGAAAAAAGAGAATTTCGTTGCATTCCAACGATGAAAACTTCGCTTTACTGACGTTTGACGTTTCTCGTTAAAAGTCGAAAATTCTATCGATAGAAATCGATGGAATTTTCTTGTTTTTATCCCTTGGAGAAAAAAAAACACCAGGAAACGTCGAGTTGGGGGCAGAACAGGCTTTATACAATGTCGAATATTTGTCGTTGAACTTGAGGGACCAGTGGCTGTAGATGGAAGAACAATAAATTTCGTAAGATGCCTCGAATATCGAGAGAGAGAGAAAAATGCCCATTTTATAATTCGAGGCTCAAACGAATTGAGTTTGGCAAATGTTTGGTCGTGTGTGCTCGTCTTGTTTTGAGAAATGAGAGACCGAGAAGATTCAACACATTTGACACAATGTCTCGCGACAATATACACGCGTATCCCCTTTTCGTTTCGCCATAAATTTATATATATGTATACATGAGCTTACGTACGTGAATTAGTGAGTCGATTCATTCTTTCTTTTACTACGTTGTACTATGTATATTAACGTATATATAGCGTTGAGTTTCCGTGTCTCTGAGCCTCCGATTCATCGTCGCAACTTTTTACCTCCTTTTTATTTATTTTTTCTCTTCTGGAATTTTTACTGGCCAATTTATCGGACAAATTCAGGAATCACGCTTTTTATTCAAGTTTCTAAACTTCGTCGATCCTCGTTTTCATACATTGCCGATTCTTTGTCCTCGCGTTTGTTTTTATGCAAACGATCGAGCTTTTCGAAACGCTCAGTCTTCCTGGGAGACTCTCCACCTCGCCTGCCCCTTCCTTATCGTTTTTTTTCGCCCTCCTCACTCTCTCTTTTTTCTTCGCGATCAAAACGGTTGTGCGTCGCTTCGAACTCGACTTCTTCGTTTCTCCTTTCTCCCCTCCATGGCCAGGGAAACTCTTTCACACAATAAACGAAAACATCACTGGGGACTTAATTATTTTTTGTCTCGTTCTCTTTCTCTATGTGTCTTGTCCGTAATTTTTCGACGGTCTCGTGTTTATCATCGGTGTTTCCAACTTTTTCTAGAGCCGTTAAAAATCTTATTGTTTATTAATAATAATTGTTGCTTTCTTAAGAAAAACAAAAAAATTTGGAAAATTGTATTTTTCGTTGGGAACGAAAATGGTGACGGAATTTCGATTAGCAAATTCTCGGACAAGTTCGAGGGCATGTTTTGAAAAAATGTGAATCGTTTACTTTTTCTTTCTCTGGTTCGATGGGGGGGAGCGGGCAAGAGAGTGGCAAGGAGACTACGCGTTGGAGCTTCAGAGAAACCCGCGCGTCTCCGAAAATCGCTTATGACGAAATAGAAGCCGACGATCCATAAATAAGCGGGAGGCCATTGGGTGTCCAGGAATAGAACGCGCCGCGCCAAAAAACCGTCAATTCTCCATCAAATTCTTTTGTTTCATAAATTCCAATTTTTTTATATCGATTTTTATTTTTTTAAATTATTTTTCTTGGGTTTTAAAGGAATTTGGAATTTTTTTTTTAAATTTTGGACAGAGCTGAAAATACGTTTTCGAAAAATATGTCTTATTTTTCTCAATTAATTTTTTTTTCCCTTTTTTATCATTTTTTCAAACTTTTTTGTTTTTTTTTCGGCTTTGAATTTCTTTGTTGGCATTTGGCACCCCGCAGAGTGCGTCGATGGGGCACGTGTGGAAAAAATTTTGGCCCTGACAGTTTTCGACTATAATATCGAAAATATTCAGAGAAATATTTGAGGATTGGTTGGTAAAGGGAATGTCGAGTAGTGTTTTAGTCTGTATACGTATTCAGTGTTTAATAACACGTGCTGGCAACTCCAGGCTTGCGACAACGAGACAGGGGGTGGACGAATCTGGCGCGTCTGCCTCTTTTCTCCAATGCTCCTTTTTTTTTCGATCTCCGTCCCTTTTTCTCTTCCGTTGTTGTTTTTTTTTTCTTTCTTTTTTGCTCTCTCATAGTCATCAAAATTTAGGAGGGACACGAGGACAAAATGCACACGCGTTTTCTCGCCAAAAATTCGCACATCTGTCGCGTATATTCACGAACGTTCGAACCTCCGAAAAAAATAATATATATGCTTTTATTTCGTTGTTGTGTCGAAACGCACGCGAGGACTGCGCGAAACGTGTGCCTCCGGTTTTTTTTATCTTTTTATTATTGAGGCTAAAGTGAAAGGGTTCCCGATGATGATGATGATGATGATACGATGACGAAATTCATCCCCAGACACGATTCCATTAGCAGGATCGTGCCCGTTCGGTTTGGACACGTGCAAAGCCCAATATTTCGAGACTCGAGTATAAAAATGTTGTTAACATTTTTTTTGTTATTTAATAAGAAATTTAGTTTAATTCAATTTAATAAATAAACGAATTTAATGAATATTTAATATTCATTACATCAAATTTAATAAATATTGAATATTTATTAAATAAATTTTGAATAAATAATTTTATTTAATAAATATTAAATATTTGTTAAATAAAATTTATTGGATTAAATAATATTCAATAAATCGTTGATATTTATTAAATAATTAAATATTCATAATAAATTGATGAAATTTAATTCAATTGTTAATAGAAATGTTGCCATAATTTTTTTTCGTTTATTTTTTGCTGAAAATTTGATTTGTTTGTTAAAAAAAACAGGTGAGCGCGTCGGGAGTTTTCGAGCTGAGGCTAAAGTCGTTCGTCAACGAGTACGGAAAGGACAGTCTGGGTAAATGTTGTTCCGGCAGTACATCGCGTTCGGGGGCCTGCACCGCTGTCTGTAAAACGAGATTCAGGGTTTGCCTCAAACAATATCAAGTCAAGATCGACCCTACGACACCGTGCACTTATGGTGACGTTGTTACCCCCGTTCTCGGTGATAACATCGTTCAGCTCAGCCCCAACGTTGCACTTCCGAGCTTCACCAATCCCATCAGATTTCCATTCGACTTTACGTGGCCGGTGAGTACCAATCAATTATTTTCATTCATACATTTCACAACTATTATTACTCCTTTCGTGTCCATACCAATTTTTTTCCATTACTGGAAAAAAAATGATAATAATTAATAAAATTAATAATTAATAATCAAAAATAATAATAATAAAATTTATAACAATTTATTTAAAAAAAAAAAATTATAAAAAATGATAATTAATAATAAAGAATGATGATACATTTTTAAAAAAATCATAAATAATTGCAATATGGTTATAAACATAATAATTATAAATAACATTTTTTTTCTCCAAAAAACTATAATGAAAAAAATGATTTATTATTAATAATGATTATTTTTCGCAAAATTGTTATTAAAAAAATGATTAGTTATAAATAATTAAAAATAATTATTATTTTAATGATTCACAATAATAATTACTCATAATGATTAATTATTTATAATTAAAAAATATTAATCATGATTGTTATTATTATTATTGATTATGTAAATAATTATTTTTATTATTTAGAATTATTGTTCCATGAGGATCGATTGAGAAAAACGAGAATTGATTTTTTTTAGGATTTTTGTTAAAAAGTTTTGAGGGATTGATTAAAAAAACGGGCTCATTCGAGAATTTTTTGTTTTTTCTCTAATTGATCGATTATGAATGAAGGAAAATGAGATTATCCTGACGTGCGGGATAATCGAATGCTCAGGGATTTGAAATTAATTGTTCGAGAGCTAATTAAGTCGCGATCTATTTGAATGAACAATTAATAGGAAGAAAAAACGTGCTTGGAATTTGTCACGTGATTATTCTCGTAAGACAAAGAAACTCTAGGGGAGGGGGCTCGAAACGATCGCAGATGGCAGTGCAAAGTGACGCGAAGGAGAGAACGAGAAAATGAGAAACGAAACGAGTGAGAAACGAGACTCTGGCTTAGCGAAGCACTTGTCTGCCCCTGCTCCAATGCACCGCTTCGTTCCCCCCCTCCCCATCACTCTTCCTCGTTCCCTCGCGTACCAGATCTCCGGCGTCAGTCATCTCTTATTTCTACTCTGCTTCTTCCGACTCTCCGTTCAACCAAACATTCCGAGGAGATCCTTTCGTTTCATTCGGGAGGAAAAATTTTTTTTTTTTTACAATTTTCCGTAAATTTTCCGAGATTTTTCCAAAGGATTCTGCATCCTTAGCTACGATTTTCCGAAATTCACCAAAAACAAAAAAAAGTTGGAGGATTTATTCAAAAATTGCCGCGTTTTTTTTCGAAATTCAATTTTTTATTATTTTTTTTTTACATTTTTTGATTAAAATCCTCGCCAGGATTTTTTTTCTCTCTTTTTTCTTTGGCAAAATAAATTTATTCCCATTATACGATTCAAGCCGGTCGAATAGAAAAAAAACTGAAAATTGTCTACCGAGAAAACGAAACACCTCTTCGAGGGCGTTTGTAGGGAAAGAGAGAAAAAAAAGATGGTTTCGTCTCTCTCGTTCTCGGAAGCTTCCAGTCTGCGAGATGGCATGGGGCTTTATCGAGAGTTCTGGGGCTCGTGACTAGACCACGACCACATGGGCCACCAGCAACTCGAGAAAAAAGCCAAAAGATCTCTCACACACGCCTGAATTAAAAAATAAAAGAGCAAACGAAAAAAATGTGCGAAAGGTCTGAAAAAATTGTTTCCGAACGTCCGAAGAAAAAAAAACATCGACCAAGCACTTTTGCAGCATCCCTTCTCGCCGTTTTCTCTTTCTCTCCTGTTAAATAATAGAGAGGCTTAGATTACCGGTTGCCAAATTTAAAGAGCACCATTTTTTTCAAATTCACAAAAATTACAAATTGTTTTTACGTTTTTTTCGTATTTTTTTCTTTTTTTTTTCTACACACACAATTTTTCGTCCAAACGTTTCGATCTTTTCTTCATTATCCACGAACTCACTCACGCGAGAAAATCATTTTTTATCCATCTTGTAATCTCGTAATGTTACTAATGCTGGATAATCTAATTGCGGATTGTGAGCTAATCGGAAATACGCAGGGAAGAATAACCATTTGTGCCCAAGGTCAAGAGAACGTAATTCTCTTACCGAGACGCCACGTGGACGAAGATAAATAGAAAAAAAAAACGTTGTCGCTTCAAAAACGATCGAAACGAGTGTGAAAATTTTTGAAAAACCAAAAAGTGACGCCGTGGACACTAATTCGCAAAATAAATTGGGAAAAAGTATCGAAAATGCAAAAAATTACGATTTTTTAAATTTCGTAACATTTTTTCAAGTTTTTTTTTTTTTTTATTTTTTGTATAAAAATCGAGTCGATTAGTGGGGATTTGAGAAATGAGGACTGAAGAGTCATGGAGGCAGCGTGTGTCTGTCGTTAATTAAGAAAGCGAAAAGAGTCACTTCACATTGAGTACGTAATGTTTGTATCCGTGTGTCGTTTACTGGTGCATTACAAATTGTATAGAGTTTAGTATGGCAGTGTGTAACCTTAGTGGCAAATCTGAGCCACGATTCTCACTCTAATTGGTTTATACGTACGCGTTTGTATATAACTTCACTTTAGTAATCTCTGACCCGTCGCTCACTCTCTTTTTCTCCTCTTCTTCTCATTTATTTTTCTTCATTCGTCTCGAGAATACTAGCTCGGTATGATACACACGAGAGCACGTTTAGCACATCCTGCTCTTCGACCTCGTCGTTTAACCGAGTGAATATTTATTTTTTCCCATTATTAATAATTGTATTTTTTTAAATTTTTTTTAAATCGAAATCCTTAATATAAAATTTTCAAATTTGGTCATTGAATCGTTGAAAAAGAGGGAGAAGAAAAAGAAATGAAAAAAAAATCAAGTTTATCGTCATTTTTCAAAATTTCTCGAACGAAAAAATAAAAATTCGTAATTTTTTTTTTTATTGACGCGAAATTTCGGACTTTTTTCGACTCGATAAATGGGGTAAATGAAAAAATGAAAAAACAAAGGAACTCATATGTGTATATAGGTTTAGTGAGGCGCGCAGGTGAGACAGGCGGAGTGCGCAACGAGTTGCCCCGAGACACGAAGCTCTCTCGGGGTCTCTTGGGTCCCACGGCCAAAAAGCCTGCGTGATTCGCCTCCCAGACGAGATTAAACTTACACATATACAAATATAAAGGGAGAGAATAAAAAAAGAAGCAAAGGCACGATGCGGAGGTGAAGAAAAGCGCGTTCGCCACGATATACACACACACGAAAAAAAATGAGTCAAAAAAAATATATATATATATGTATATAGCGGGGAGACTGAAAGAAAGACCGAATACGCGAACGGATGAATGGCTGCCGAACGATGCGCAACTCTCAGCCAAAAGTTTAGCATAAATTATACTAGCGGCGAATAAAAAAAAGACGATACAGAAAGGGTGCGCGGGGGAGGGGATGACGAACGATGTACACAAAGTTCCAAACGAATGAATTCGTTCTAGACAATTTTTCACTATTTTTCAACCATTTTATTTCGACTTTATTCATACAAGGAGAAGAAATTCCTTTGGCCTCTGAATCGACGCGAAAAAAATGGAAAAAAGTGTGCACATTTTTTTTTCTCGTCTTTATTAAAATGTAACGAAGCGAGAGAATCGTCTTGTTTACCATTGACCAATGTTTATGTTTCTCCGCTCGAAGACCCACCAGTCGACGACACCTCGAGCTCCTCCTCCCCTTCCAATATGCTTTTTATTCTATTTTGAATAATATCCCGTCAGAAAGAAAACGAAAGCGAGACCGGAGCCAATAATTATCGAACGCGGCCTTTCGTTACTAATTTTTAACCTCCTTCTCATTATTGCCATTCGTGCTTCGACTCTCCAGGCTTGTGCGCTGCTTCCCCCTCCCCCTCAGAAAAAAAAACAACCCAACGAGGAGCTTCTGCTTTTGCCTCCCGGCCGAATTGTAAAAGGGACTCTAAAAATAACGCTTTACCGAGGTTCCTACTACACACCGTTGATTCAACTCACTCAATCTTTTCCAACCCCCTCCCTCGTGCTCGGCTGTCATTTTATTTTATTTTAAATTAATAAAATTATGTTTTTTAGTCAAATTTTTCGACTTACCAAGAAGGGAAGTGAATTGTTTGGGTTTATTTTATGACGTCAACGTTTGCTTCGTTGAAATGCAAAGAAATTCGTTTTTTTTTGCCAAAGCTTATTATTCTAATGGAGAAATTAATCGTGATGATAAAACGTCCGGTTTTTGGTCCGAGAAAAATATATTGGCTCGAAAAATTGGGATCATTTTGTAAATCGAATAAAAATAAATATTGTTCGTTGCATTCCAACGTTGAGAACTTGAGCATCATTTTATTTTTGGTTCTCGGTAGATTTATTTGTCAATTTGATCGTAGGAATGGTTTACAAAGTAGAAGCGACAGAGAGGCCTTGGGTTTCCTCATGGCTGGTTTCGTGCTCGTAATATATATTTATGTGGCTCGTGCAACTCGGACGTAAATAAACGCAGGTGATTCGTTGGCGATGGGATTTTTCTGGGATTAAAAAAATGAGAGAAAAGCAGTCGGTTATTAAAATGGAAAATGAAATAATGAGAAGAAGAGTTGTCCTGTCATTTGTTCTTTGTGAGGGACGGAATTTTGGTCGGTCTGTATGTTAAGTTTTGATCGCGTCGAGGCGAGGTTCGTAGGAAGCGGAAATAGTGAATATAACGGCTGTCCGGAGGAGAGGGTGAGGGCCAGGCCACAGGGGAAAACGTAATAGTCGGCGGTGTACAGGGCGTTCGAGCCGGAATAATGAAACCTCGAAATTCAATGAAATTATTTGCTTTTATTATTTTCATAATAATTAATCGATGCAAAAAATGATGGCTCGATGGATTTCTATGAGATTTTCAATGTCGAACAATATTTCATTTGAATGAACGACTCGGACCAAGAGCAACAAAAAATATCGCCTCGAGAGCCACACGTGGCTGGCTCAACGACGAGAAAAGGTAGAGTGTGCAAAGAAGCAAGGAAGCAGGGCCAGGGGCGCGCAGCAAGAGGAGCTAAAGGAAGAAAAAGAAGGGGCAGGCTTTCTCGCAGCCGTGGGAATCGACTCCCGACCAATCTCTGTTTACATATACAGATATATACCCACCTGTCTATGTCTATATCGGACTCTCTCGACTCATCTCACGTTTACCAACACACGCACACTTCCCAGCCCACCTACGTTCACGTATTCGTTCATACAAAAATTACGTGCCATTCAAATATCGCTATGAATTCGTCTAATTTTTTACACGATTTTTATTTCGCAGTCTCCTCGATGGAAAATTCATTTTTTATGCAAAATTGACGGAAAAAAAAAATGGAAAACATCGAAAAATGTATTTCGAGTCAAAAAGTGACGAAAATAATTAAGCGCTCGGATTTTTTTATTTAAAAATGATTAAAATCTGAAAAAAATCGAAAATAAAGTTTTTCATTTTTTTTTCGGACGCTAAAGGGCCGCGAAAAATTGAACATTCGTCGGGAGGCAAAAGACTCGGAATCGTCTAGTACTTAATCGGTGTATAGCGAACGATATACAGTCTGCATTGTTGCCGGACGAAAAATTCCACAACTTTTTCAACTTTTTGTCCATTCTTTCGTAAATACATGGTATATATATATATA
>JAPYYS010001879.1:0-17441 GCA_030522525.1 Campopleginae sp. 14b
CCCGGCGCCGCGCCGCCCTGATCTCGCTCAAATCGCCCCTGTCTCCAGCGGTGGACCCCCCCCCCCCCTCTCCTGTCCTCCGCGGACCCCTTTATTAGCCCGACGGGACGAAGATCATGACTAACATTCTTTCCAGACCCCTCCCCCTCTTCCCAACGTGTTTTCCGATGAAAAAATTGGAAATAATTAAAAAAAATGTTGTTTTTTTTAATGCAATTAATTAATTTTTACTTGATTAATTTAATGTAATTAATTTTTCGTATCAGAGGTACTCTCATGGATTTTTGGAAAATTTTGAAAATTTTATCGAAAACGAAAAAATAATTTGAATATTTTAGAATTAATGAATTTTGTGAATTTTTTTTTTGATATTTTTGTTTATTTATCTTCATCGTCAGTTTGTTTTTCAGGACTGGATGATTTGTGGATGAAAGCCTCGAAGCTTTAATTCATTCGAAACATTTTAATTATCTGTCGAATTGATATTTCCGCGCAATACCTCTCGCCAATGCTTCATCCCCCCCCCCCCCTCCCCTTCTCGCTCTCTCTATATTCAAACGGTACAGGTCTTATTTCCGTCAGACCGCCACAGATTTATTACTCGGATACTAATTCCCGTCAGTTGGGAGCAGCCTCTATAATTTTTCTTTAACAAGCTCCCTGCGTGTACGACCTCTTGCGATATTTTATTTAACATGTACATGGGTATAAAAGTTGAGAAAAAACGTGGGTGAAAAATGTTGGAAAAATAGACAAAGTTATCTCGCAGTAAGTCATTTCGTCCGTTTAATTTTCATCTCTTCGTCCGAGGCTTCATTAACGCAGTTTTAACCTTCATCAACCCTCCGTTGTTACACTGGGTCATTTTGACCCGGAGTAATTCCTTCCCGTCAAGCCGACCCAGTACGGAAACACAAAATTAAAAGACCTGGTCCATTTTGCCCCCATCACGAAAAATCGGACTTTTCATCGATCAGGCAACTTATTTTTGTGATTGCGAATTATAATGGGTGGGATTTTTTTGTTTTTTTTTTTTTCTTCAATGTCCTTGGGGTATACCCATTATTATGGGGCTATCCCATTTGCCATGGAAATTAATGATATTCGTAATGATCTATGGAGAAAAAAGGGCAGCAGAGATTCGGAAATTGGTGCACAAGGATAATTGCGATTCGTTGCCACAGAGGGAATTCCGAGCTTGCTTTTCGTGTGGACTGAGTAATTTGATGTTATCGAGTGTTTTTATGTTTCCGGGTTTTTTTTGTGGTTTTTTTTTAGGGTGGATGAAATGGATGTTTGGTAATTCAAGGAATTTTTAGCTGTAATAAATAATTGTTTAATGTAGCAGGATCCATTATCCATTAGCTCGAACGTATAGAGCCAAGAAAGAAAATGTTCCCCTATGTGGACGGAAAAGATCGCGGAAAGCCTCTCGGGACATGGGCTGCATTATCGCGCATCCCTCGTATTTTTTTCTCCCACCATTTTATGACCAAAACATAATTCTGTCACGGGAATGGATAAGACGTGAAGAAAACAGAAAGGAATTAGCATAGCAAGAAAGATTATGGAGGAACAATGGAAATGGAGGCAAAAAAAAGGAATGAAATAAATTAAATAAAACGATTTAAGCCGGTGATTACGAGCCGGCAACGTCCAGACATAATACACCAAGAAGCACCAGTAGTAGACCCTTGGAATGAGTCAGACATGGCCCCTCGAATTCCAAAGACGACACAACAATTCTCCCGCGTGAACAAGTGACCCGTTATACCGTCTCATTCAAAGGTGACCCCTTAGAAAAAGTCTAGTCCCTCAAGTTTTATGTTCGTGAGGATGTAGATCGTGAAATCCTGATGAGGATTACATGTGGAAATTTTTTTTTCCGGTGCCCCGTTCGGGGGATACGAAGAGTTTTGTCAAACAGCCAATCAACGCACAGCAAAGCAGTAGCGTGGGCGGAGCGTGCCGCGCCCGGGCCAGCATTTGATTGGCTGTTTTCTTCGTCTTTGAATTTTTCGCGAACGGTGCATCGTAGGAAAAAACTGCTAAGCACTTTTCCGTTCAGAATTTCTTTCTCCAATTGGTGCTTCGAGCTTAAGCACCACTTTTGACTCTTCCTGTATATGCTTAAGAGAGGAAACGTTTATTCCAAACGTGCGCTCTTCTTTAAAACAAATTAAATTCGACTGGAGTTGCACACAAGCGAATCACCTTCCACTCTTCCTCCAAATACTTTGCTTAATTTTTCTTCTTGTTTATTCATTTATTTTGTTTAAATTTCCCCCCTCTCCTGTGAACTGTGTTCTTTTGTGTTTCTTTCACTATCCCGTGGTATATAGAAGGAAAAAGCTTTCTCCTTTTTTTAGTTCTCCAGGCGGATTTGCCTCTCGTTCACTTCGCCCGTCTGCATAACGATGTCACTTCATTTTTTTACTATCTCTCTTTTTTATCCTTAATGAAAACAGTAAAGTAACGGACATGACGGTTTTTCGCGTAGGTGTGTGTTATTCCTCGAGCTTGAAATTTCGTCGGTAATGTAATTGCGCTAAGGAGCCATTGAGGACAATTTATTCCCTATTAAGCATTAATAATCCTCAACTTTGTTAAGGGGCTCTCCTCTGAGACAAATTTCCGTACAGATTGCCGGGTGATTTTTTTTTCTAACAACCAGTAGCCTTGCTCGCTATTTACGAAACTTTGAATGCAGCATCAATTGTAAAAACGGTTTGTAAATTTTGCTTTTCGCTGCCAAAACGATCGGAAAAAGTGAGAAACATATTTTTTTCTGAAATTTCATTCGGCTCGGAGGAAAATCTGGAATGCTCGTCGTATCCGTGACAAGTAATATTGAAAAACCATATGGTCAGGGACGATTCGATTCTGCGAAGCATTCGCGCTACCTCACGGATTTCCGTTATTCGTTTTTTTTCTGCATCATTTTTTTTTCGATTTTTTAAACTTGGCATTCTCTAGCGTTGAACGCTTAACAAGCAGGACGCGTACGTCGAGGAAATCCTATTAACGGGGACGTACTACAATTGCCATTTTTTTTTCTAACCTCCTCTCTCTGTTGACCTCTGCCGCAACGCGTGGCTGGTAAAAACCAGCACGTCTTGAAAGATGAAAAAAAAACGAAGTGAATATAAAAACTAAATAGCAGTTATTTTACGGTGCGAACGAGGGAGGAAGAAAATGATGTTGAAAATTTTGCTGCTCGGGGTTGGGCACCCTTCGATGGGGCTTCATTCCGCACCGGAATGTCGAAGTGAATTATGATTGATTAAAAGTCATATCCGCGTCATTGAATTCACGAGCGAACATTGTTGTGATCGTTTTATTATTATTTTTCGCATATTAATGTTCTCGTTCCCTCAGCAACAAATGACTGCAGAGTTGATGGAAATTGGCAGCCATCTTGGATAATTTAGTGGGGCTTCTTTTTTAAATCCGCGATCCAATCAAATCTCAATCAGGACGCAATGAAAATCCAAAGTGGAGCTCGAATTGCAGCGACTCAGCTACCATATTTTTTTGGGCAACTAATTAATAATTAATTCGGGAAAAAAGGCTGCTGGGTTTGGAGAAACCTTGAGCAATATGGTATGACCTCGTAGTTGGGAAGTTGGCCCGCAGGTCGATTTTGATGGAGAAAGAGATAGGGCTAGGAAAAAGACAATAACGCGGCAGAGAATTTATAAGTAGGTCATCATATCCAGCTTCTAGAAAATCAAGACGCAACTCCTTCCCTCGTTACGTCAGATTTTACTTTCTCTCGGTTTTTGCACCCCCCGCCTTGGCCAAGGGGTGCACGATAATTAATTTCAGTTTAGCAGAAAGTTGTGGATGCGCGCGAGGTAATAAGTTAATAAGGAAACTCACTGACGCCAGGAACAGCGGAAACTTTACTAGTTTGATCGACCTGCTGCGCGCGCGGAGAGGGCAAAGGGCTTTACGAGTTTACGCATTACGTTGTTTGGATGTCCGGTCTCCGGCCCTGTTTTCCTTCCTGCTTATCTCGCTTCTCGAGTTTCTACTTCACTGATCTATGCGTCACTATTAATTTCCTTCTCCATCAAGAATACTGTACATGCTAGACTTTGCGGTAAAATATTGAATCTCAATTTTTGAGAACGCTTTTCCCGGATAAGCAGAGGCTCTATTGAGAAAAGCATTTTTCCTTGACTGAGCAGGAGTCCTTGCGAAGACGTCCCAATATAGTAGTAGTAGTAGTAGTAGTAGTAAGGGAATTTTTCATGCACGTCCTCCTCGGATTTTCACGTTTTTCGATTTTTTCCACAAATTTGTCTCACTCCAAACTTTAACTCGATCGACCTACTTTTTCACGCGGGTCCCGAACTACAGGTAGTACAGTTTTTGAAAACACTTGGAAAAATTCCATTGGTGTCGACGGGAATCGAATCCGGGACTGTCTGGGTGTGCGCCTGACACGTTACCACTGTGCCACTGCCTCCCTCAAGACGTACTAGTATTATAAATGCGAATTTAAGTCCGTCTGACATAGGATAGTTTTCATTACGGAAATCATCCTTTGAAAAGTCGAAAAGAGGGGAAGAAGTTAGTAGGGTCATAATATTAAAAATAGGGACAACATGACCAGGTCCTGAATTTAGTTTTTGAACATTCTGGAAACCCATATTGGTCGAGGGATCTAATTCCAAGCCACAGAAGGAACAAAAGCTTTTGATGTGATGGTGGTTTCAAGTGAAAACCCGTAGGGTACAACGGATGTATTCGAAAAGGGGTTGTTTTGGGCTGGTACTATTGAAGGTAGAGTAACTTGTGTAACTACTCTATTAGAAATGCCTTGGTATCTTTGAGGAACCCTCGAAGATGTTGTGTTGTAGAGAACCCCTTGATCCTCGGCTGCATTTAATCTCAGCTCTTTAGGCAAGCCCCTTAATCTTTGCCAGCAGGTTGTAGGAATCTAAGGAGAGATCCTAATTTCAAGGATGTGCCTGTAAAGACTCAAAGGAGCAAAGGAACCCAGCTCTGGAACACCGATTGACGAAATATGCTTTTGAAGGAGTCAGGGGACAATGGAATAAACTGACCACAACGAATGATCGCGTAACTGCCACGCCAATCATCATCGCGGAGTCCATAAAGGGAATCGTCATCATATCAATGATTAGCCATGGACAGGGAAGCATACGCCAAGGTTGCCCAGGAGCAATGATATCTGGATGACCGGTTACCTTATGGCGTGTACATAAACAGTACGGAGATGAAGGATGACGTTAGTAACGGTTGATGGGGTCGAACTAACAGTCATACGAGTTCCACCTGAACGATCAATGGCCCAAGGGTGACCAATGACGCGATAAATCTTACGTCCTTGTGTTTCCCTCCGCCGAATACGATTGACAACACCATTTGCGGAAACGTTAATCCCCAGCGCCATCTCGTTATACCGGGTGTCGATGTCCTCCATTATTTCTGCATTGAGACCCACGGTGGATAGACATCAATATCTCTATTGAAGAGGTATCATATTTTAGGAAGCAAAACCGCGTTTGACCTTGATCCAAGGTCACATTTGTGCTACTACTATACAAGGGACCACCGTGTACATGATTATGTGACCAGTTTCAAGAAAAGCTTGTGAAGTGGATAAATTATGTTGGCTGAATGAGATTACACGATGTATTTAGAGGATCTTGAGATATTTGCGCGGCCCGGTGACCACCGCAATTAGGATAATGTCTGCTTAGTCTCGTGTCACGGAGATTGCCGGATTATTCCTTGTTCATCTCGTCCAACATAATGGTCCATCTCTGCAGGGTCTGGATGTCATGTGATTGAAGAGGTATACGACAATGAGTGATTTCGGCTTTTAATATCTGCATTAATGGACAGGGAGGTCATTTTTAATCGCGTAGTTTTTCTGTCTAACGATTTTGATACGGAACTTGCGACGCTAGTGACTCCGCAAGTATTGGAAGAAAGTTCGAATTACGTTCTTATTTTAAATTCAATGTTATATGGGATTCCAACGTGTCGTATATACACAATTTCACCATCGATCGTACGTGCTGCTACGCAGAGATAAGGGGGTTTAACATCGCATAGCATTGGATATGAAACTGGGTAAGAAAATAAGGAATCGATAAGGGCAAATACTCTTCGAATATTTTTATCATACCTTTGGGAATTAGGCGATATTTTTAGGAGCATTTTTTATTTATTTTTTATCCATTATTCCTCTCGATGCACTTTAGTGGGAAAGAATTGTTCGCGCAAAGCCCCCAGCGTCATTGGATGAATTTGCTGTGCAACGCTCAACGCGGCCAACATCGATTGCAACATTTTTTTAGATCGATGTATATATTAACTACGAAAGTACATAAGTACTATGGCCCACGTCGGATATTGGCTGCTTTAGCATACGATAAATGGGCGCGTTTGATCTATCGACAAAATCAGGTCAATAGTTACCGAGCCGTGACAAAGCCCCGCGCGATGCCATACCCAGATATGCTCTAAAACGTAAACACTCCCTGTATAAACTAACGCGTTAAGATAAACCGAGGTTTCGCGGTGTTTTCGGGATGCATCGATAGCTCACAGTCAAAAGGTTATCCCATACGTGCGCGTGTAGAGAGTTGACACTCATATGGCGTTGAGCCATTAAAGTTACGTTTATTACTGAACACGTGACCGTACTCACGTTCGTTTTTTTAGCGCCCTCTACGGTGTGTCGCGAGAATCGCGTTTTCAATTCATGCACTAGAAAAACAATGGAATTCTGATGGAAAAAGTACTTTACGATTTTTCTGTACGATCTACCGTTGCTGAGATACGAGTTGTACAGTGAACGCTCGCGCAATGCATTCTGGCCTGGAGTACAGAGTGGGGGAAGCGGTCACGATTGGCTGTGTCGTAAATCGATCAATATCTCAGCAACGGTGCGTCATAGAGAAAACAAACCAAATACTTTTCTTATCAGAATTGCGAGATCTGAGTCCTCGTTAAACTTTAAGCGCTAATTTTAAATAAATTTACATAAATTCTTCTTAAACCTCGGAGACACCGTATAAACAATTCTTCCGAGCTCATCATATTCGCATTACTCTTCCAGACTTCATTCGCAGAGGTACGCTGACGTTTTCAGACAAATCTGGAACGTCAGAGAGCTGATATACCACCTGTACGTTTTGCCAAATGGAACCATTCGTCCTTATTGTTTCGCGGAGATACATGTTTCATGCTACGCTGCACAAGTAATAACATCATATATGGAAATGCACGAAACAGCTGTGCCGGCTTAATCCTCCGTCCCCCCCTCTCCTGCCCGCGACCCTTTTCAAGTCCGTTATATTTCCCGTACTTCGACCAAACTTTTTCTCGCAAAGTATCTTTCTCAGACAATTACTTAAATGCTTAATTCTTCAAAAATTCATTAATTTTTCTTAAATTGGGCCATTTTTTTCCATCCTGGACATATTTTTTTTCGAATCTACTAATAAAAGAAACGGTCATTTTTATCGTTGGCTTGTTCGACAAAAGCCAGTTGAGCGCCATTTAAATCGTTCGAGAGTCCAGCCGACCATTTAGCGAGGATTAACGAGCCCCGCGTATAAAAATATACAAATGAAAGAAAAAAAAAACGGAAAAAGGATGCGAAAAATACTGTCCATACAGCTAAACCGTTATAACTGAATTTCGAGTGGACTTTGATACGTACGAAATAAAAGCGTTGCGCAATAACCAATATTTGTTTATCTATTGACGTAACTCGTTAATCACTCGCTGCGATTACCTAACGAACCCTTTGGCCGTACATAAAGGGGCGTTAAACGATACTCCGACTTCTCTAACGAGGAAAATCCCCATCATAATTATTAACCTTTGATCGTCAACAAATTGAATCTTTTTTTTTGCTCTCAACTTCAAACGATCGTAACTCCTCTTCTTCATACCCGATTCAATGACATTGATAGTGTTTTGGATCGCCAATAAGTAGACTTGACGAGCTCCCTTAATTGCGCTGACCCAATTGCATGAGCTTAAGAGCAAACCCATAAATTGTTAAACAACGCTCGATTTTCCGAGCAAACGATAAATATCACCCTATCCAGAGATTAATTTTCTGCTTCTGCATCAAACTATGTTGCAGGAAAATTCATTGCGAGGATTTACCGACCGCCAGACTTACAGATCGCCTATAAAACGAGCCAACCGTTGGCATCGTGAATATTTATTTCCCCACCCGGTACGACATTCCCGGATCTATCAACAGCAGCCAAGTGAAATTTCTACATTTTCAATATTCGAGAGTCGCGGGCAAGGATAAAAAGCTCTACACAATAAAAGAAAAAATTGGCAACATTTCGGGAGAGTCGAGTGAAGACGATATTGGCAAAAATAATGATATAAAACAGCTGAAGCATTTTTGGCAGACGAAAAAAAGTGAGGGAATTTGGTGGACTGCGGACGTTCAGGTGCGCTGCGTATACCCTCGAAATTCTATATAGGGTTGATCGTCAAAGCGCCGGCGCTGATATATTCTATAAATAGCGTGGGTGAGGGCGACCCCCGTATTCTACGAAGAACTGAGAAACATCATCAGACACAAACGAGGACGCGGTTTCAACAGTGGAGTGTAAAACAGCAACGATTAAGGTTGGAGGGTAGTTTTGGTGGTGTGTAGAAAAAGCCCTTAACGCGGTCCTTAAAGTGCCCTTTTTTAAGGGACGACTCAGTAGTCGGTGAAAATTTGACAGGGATGAAAAAAAGCAAGTGAGAAAAATTCATCGATCAACTTGTCGATAAAACGTCGAGCCAGCCACTGGGATTTTTCATAAATGAAGAAACAAAATAATTGGAAAAGAAATCGTTGATTGGAAAAACCGTGGACGACAATGAGAAGGAAGAGCGACGCTGCGATGGCGTCGCCAAGGGGAACGTGGAAAACAGTAGGAGCAGCGATACGTCGATAGCAAAGACGTGCCGATAGCACACCGAGAACCGAGACTAAGCTGAAAACGTCCGGTCCCCTTGAATATGAGGCTTTCAACCCGCCACGAATCAACGACCCGAGAAGACTCAGTAGCAATACAAGCCGCCGCGTCATCGCAACGAGAATATTCGGCCAGTAGTATCGATTCTCGTAAGTTGGATCAGCTGGTGATCCAACGGGACGAAAATAAAGGCTTGCTAAATCGCGACCATGTGAAAACTCGTGAATTCTGTTCATCGTTCGGGATAACTAAGGCCTATCAAGTTGTGACTAATTACAGGTGAGAAAATTTGCGATAATCCGCATCGATATCGTTAATGTTTGCTGAACTTTGACCAGTTAAACTTTGGTTCGATTGCAAGTTTTGAAAATAGTTGGAAAATAATGACCGCGAGATGCTGGAAATCAATTGGGAGTTGGAAAACCGATTCATCGATTGGAAAATTCAATCGGGAGTTGGAAACTCGATTTTGCGATCAGACAATCAATTTCGAGCTGGATATCCAATTGGCCGGATTCAATCGCGTTATCGGTAACTGTAAATTTGAGAAAATTCGGCGGAAAATCGGGAAAAACTCATTTTCCAACGGCGTAATCGGAAAATCGTCCAACCACTCGATTGATGAGCGAAATAAATGGTTGAAGTGATCCCCAGTTGGATTTACATGCCCGATGACATTGTCAGCTGCGCAATTCATTTTCCAACTGGAAAATTGATTTTCCGGATGAAAAATTGATTTTCCAGCTGAATTATCACAGAGACTCCAAATTGATCGGTGGAATCAAACCTCGAGCAGTCCAACTGGTTTTACCAGTTGGAAAATTGATTTTCCAGCCGGAAAAATGATTTCCCAGTTGGAAAATGGATTTCCCAGCTGGATTATCAACCAGACTCGAAATTGGTCGATGGACGAAAACCTCGAGCGAATAAGTCACTCGATTTTCATTTCCACCGGTTTTTCCAGCTGGAAAATCCATGGCCCGAGTCACCGGTCGTCGTGGAATGCAATAAAGTAGTAAAAAAAAAACAAATTCTAAGCCGCGTTGTTACGTAAGAGGGTTCTCGCGGTCCGGGGACTCCCGGGAAGCGTGCTCTCCTTCCGGGTAAACTCGTGACGAAGACAATCTCGTCGATGACGATGATACAAACGAGTGCTAATAATAAACGTGCACGTGTGCCGGCGAATCAGTGATGTGCCTCGTCCATCATCATTGTCACAGTTTCCGAGGCTCGTTATCATTTCTTCAGAAATTTTCAAACATTTTTTTTCCCACAAAAAATTACGTTCGCGGAATAAAGGAGGAAAATTCTTTCGCTCAATTTCGAACGAGTACGTTGATCCCTTATCGCGTGACGTCACGGCCACCCTGACGAACCAAGGATCAACGATCTGGGACTTGAGCCAAGTGGAAATTTTTTTTTATAAAAATCCTTTTCTGGACGGAAAAAAAAAAACAAAAAGATATTTCCGAAAAATGGAAAACGTCGGTATCGAACTGCAAAAATACTTTTTTAATGCCTACTTTATTTTGGCGTTTAAACAGTGATCGGTAAAAATTGGGAAAAGCCTGAGAAAAAATACGGTCTGCAATGGCTCTGGTAATGTTACCGTGCGACTTGCCCTGGTGGCCTGCGATAGTCAAACAGCTGGACCGTGCCGGTTCCTCGCGGACCTCGAACGACCTTCTGGATGCGATGCAGAGGCTGCACGACATGTGCAAGTGAGTACCGCCGAGCGGTTTTTCAGTTACATTTAATTTTCCAACGCTTTTCCTGACCGTGTCGCCGAAAATGATAGAAAAATCGAGAAAAATTGAAAAAAATCGGAAAATTAATGGAAAATTCGCTGAAATTCGTAATTTCGGAAAATTCAGGAAAAATCGGGGGATGCATTTTTTTTCTCCAAAAATCGGTGAGCATTAGTCTGGAGAATTCCCATCAAAGAATTTGGAGGAAAAGTTGGAAGAATGTTGAAAATTTTCGGACTTGGCTGAGCTTTCTATTCGAGGCGTTAAATCGTTACACAATAAATCTCGACTGCCTCCTGTCGTTGTAGATAAGATTTTGGATATGCTTAGAGCCGCCTCTAACGATTGTAACAACCAAACAGTAACTATATTGAGACGCTGATCTCACGTAGTTATTTCACTCTGTACACGTCAAGCTGGGACTCCTTGCTAAATCTGCTAGAAATGTCTTTCCACCTATGTCCCTATGTATTTATATATATGGATGGATATATATGCCTCAGAGGTATATACCCGATCATATATATAGAACTTTATTTTTGGCCTGTTCTATCCATCTTTCTTTCTCCGTCGCCGAATCGACCAAACGCGTGCTACTTTCCTCCCCAAAATACAAAATAAATAAAAGCAATAATGTCCATTTGTTCTCTCATGAGCGAAAAATTTGAAAAATTTATTTTTTCATAAAAATACGCAAATCCAAAAAATGTCTCAAATATGTTCTGGTTCGATTGACCTTCAGCATAAGCCTCGATCCTGAGGAAGACAATCAAGATCCCGAAGTTTTTGTTGGTCTTGGAAAATTTGTCGACGATGATTTGGACGATACCGAGAGGGAACAATTTTTCACTAAAACCATACCGCGCATAGTGGACAGGGCCAAAGCGCTGCGCTCTACCAAACCACCCCAAGGCTTGTACTTCAGCCTTCAACAACAAGGTACAAATGTAATATTTACCATTCTTCATTAACTCCTTTTTGTCATTATTATTTTTATTATCCATTTACCGGATGCTTGTTAAATCGATTTGGCACGTCGGGTCAATTTGACCCAGTGTGTATTTCATCGAGATTTGGTTATTGTTTATCAAATGAGCATAAATCCGAACCGGGTCAATTTGACCCAGTGTGTATTTATTCGAGATTTGATTTTTGTTTGTCATTGAAATATTTGACAGGCGACTGCGTTGAGTACAGCTACGGATTTGCGTCGTCGTTACTAGCAAACGCATTTTTCTCGACCTATCCAAAACGGACTATGAAAACTCATCCTACCCTCGGGGATTTTAATTTTACACATTTCTTCAAGCATCTACATTTGTAAGTATGAAAAATGCTGAAGAAAAATATAAAGAAGCAAAATAATTCATTTGTTTATTTATTCCTTTTTTTATTTACGTATATATTTTTTGCGAATATTGTTTACGCATGCTCGCTGCCAAGTTTTGGCAATAAATGCCGGAGGCTAGTACGAGATAAATTCTCAACGTACTCTCCGAAGCGTGTAATTACGACCTTGAAACGTATTGCCTGATCTCTCATGACGTCAAACACGAGAAACCATTTCTTCGTATTTTTATTTCTTTCACTTTTCTCATTTTTTATCTATCTTTTACTCTCTCCCCGACAATAAAATCGAAGAAAATGTCACGACTATTGAGAGCTTGACCTTTCACCGTCTCGCACCGTTTGGCTTGACTTTTGACCTTTCACCTCACGCGCAAATGCCCCATTGAATATTCTCATTTATATTTTATTTATTTTTATGCACTTTTATCATTGAATATGGGTCGAAATTAAATAAAAAATGTCGACTTTATTTTCAGAAATAGTCAAAAAGCTAAATTACGCAGTATTCTACATTATTTCGATTTTCTCGAAACTGAGTCTGCCCTCGATGGAGGAATGATCGTCTCACGACAGGTTAATTATGCCAATTAACATTTTTATCCATTTTCATCCTCGATTTTATTTGCTTTTCCTATTTTTTCATTTTTTTTTTCAACCATTTTTTTGCTTTTTCCTCTCAAGGTCATGACCTCCAAACAATGGCTCACCATCGAGGATTGGCTCGAGAGCAATGCTCCCTTGTGCCCATTAACCATTCGTCACGGTGGACGCATCGACAGAATCGAATCCGAATCGAAATATTTGCACGTTTGTTTTGCCAGCTCTCGCTTCGGGGGCGGAGTCCTCGAGGACAAGCTCACACAAGAAACCGTACATGTAAGTAAGTATGTGCAAAAGTAACAACAACCAAAAAGTTCAAAAACGTTTTGAAGAAAAAAAAAAAAAATCAAATTTTTCGTCAAAAATCGATTTTTCCATTTTTTTCGAGTGGAAAATTTAATTTCGATCATTTTCATTTTTCAGATAGCGACACATCCGGAAATTCTCACCGCGATATTGTCGGTCGAGGCCTTAGAGGACAACGAAGTATTAATAGTGGAGGGAGCTCGACACGTTTCGAGAATAAACGATCCCAAGCACAAAGCTATTTACGAAAGCATACCAGAGCCAATTCCAGTAACTATTTTTTTTACAAATACACTTTTTGGCCCGAATCGAATATTAGCGGACAAAATTCGGGGTCTATTTGACCCGGACTCATTATCCAACGATTATTGCCGGTAAATTGATCGGCGCTGCTCGTGGAATCGAATTTTGGAGAAAAAAAATTTCGGGTCAATTTGACCCGGACCAATTTTCCGACGATTATTGCCGCAAAATTGATCAGACCTTGCGTCGGAAGCCTCTGAAGACCCCCATAACGCCAGGCGCATAAAATACCCTCCGGGTCAAATTGACCCAGTGTGTATATAACCAGGCTAATCTCGAATTTTATCAATTTTTTCATTTAAAAATAGATAACGGTATGCTACATGGATCCTGAGGATTATTCAAAACTGCCACTAACGCAATTCGAAGAGGACAACGTTTTGCGCGAAATGAACAAATCACTATTGGGTTTTCGTCAACGACGACCTCCCGGAAGTCCCACCGATTCGGCCCGATCCGATTCCGACCCCGAGGGCGGACCCGGCACCCGGAGACTCTCACCCATCGGCGAAAGCTTCAGCAGCGCTTCACCGGAAATTGAGACTGAAGATAAATCCAATTTGACCAAAGAGAATGGCGAGCGAGGTATTTTTTTTTCGAATTATCTCGCAAACCGAAAGTGTACAAAATTAATTAGATTTTTTAACGATTTTTCATTCTCCAGCCACGTCCAAAGAAATCTCCGACAGTGACTCACCCAACGAAATACGAACGAGGCCTAACGGACGCTCCGTCCGGTCACAGAGCCCATCGAAAATCGGCAAAACTAACAATCCCGCCGGAAGACGAAGCCGATTCATCGTTTTAGGCTCCAGTGGAGAAGTCTTGCCTGTCACGAGAAAATCACTCGGACAAATGTCCGTCTACAGCAGCTGCAATAGCCAAAGCACTGAAAGTTTTCACAGTGCTAAAGAAACCATGGAGGACGAGCCGGCCGGTAAAGCAAAACGAACAAAATTTTTTATTTTTAATTTGACATTATTTTTGGCGATTTATAATTTTTCAAATTGAAATTTATGGAAAGACGAGGAAGAGCAAAAATTAACGAGAAGGTACAGCACTCAATTGGACACACCGGAAAGGCGAGGCACTTTTGCTCAACGGCTGAAAGAAGCTTTGCATCGCGAAAGCACAGCCACTGGATCACGATCTTCGGATAATTCTTCGGGCGAAAGTAGCTACGCTGTTGGAATAAGCGTCACCGGAAGTCACGTGGGAGATCAAGACATAAAGTGAGTTTTCTTTGATTTTTTTTGTGGAGAGAAAAAAAATGAGATTTTACGATGTTTTTTTCTATTCAGAGTGAAAAGAGGCGGTTCCCGGGGTTTTGTATTGAGGGACGAGACCGTCGATGAAGATTTTCTCAAAGAGCCTTTCGAAAAAGAACGGAAATGGCTCGGGGCGAGATTTCGACAGAATCACCCAACGGGCATGCAACGAAGA
Organism: Campopleginae sp. 14b; assembly: GCA_030522525.1. Lineage (NCBI taxonomy): Eukaryota > Metazoa > Arthropoda > Insecta > Hymenoptera > Ichneumonidae > Campopleginae sp. 14b. The sequence goes on from JAPYYS010001879.1 coordinate 14,735, forward strand.
GACACCAATGCTAGCAGTAAATATAGTTTTAGCACCGAATACAGTTCGGGTGAGAAATTATTTCATTTCTCCTTTGGGTTGACCGGAAATGCCATTTTTTCCGGCATTTTGTGGGAATTTTAAGTTTTAATTTTTTTCAATAATTATTCGATCGCATTTTTGCTCAGATTTTTGTTCCGAACTCGAGGAAGTTTACGAACAGCTCTCAAAATGGCTGGAGGATCCTCTCGCGACGGACGAGAACCGCGAAATGGACGCGCGTGACCGAGCGGTCGTCCAATTCGCAGGATCCCTCTTGCGACGAGCCTTGAGCGAATCTTTTGCTGGCGTTCCGGTCCAAGAAGGCGAACCCCAACCCTTGACAGCCACTAACGATGTTCATCAAAAGCACAAACTAGCATTGGCTGTTCGAAGTTTAAGTCTGGAGCTCGCGAGACAACGAAACAGGCGACAACAATCGGTGAGCAAGTCTTTTCCTCCAACATTCAATTTTTTTACTTTGAAATTCATTGCCCACTGATCCTCGAAAAAGACCGAGAGCGAGCAGAACAATCGAGTAGAGATTGAACGAGAGACCGTCGAAAACTAACCAATTTTTTCAATCCCAATCGATACAACTGTTGGATAACGACGCTCGAGAGTTTTTAATGTCATCCTGAAAGCTACAACGGTCGAGAACCAGACGCCACCACGAGGTGTCGCGCGCGGGAGGGGATAAGCGCACACCGCAATCTTTTGTTCCACCTCGCAATTTCTTTTCCGTTTCATTTACCTTCGGCTCGATAAACTTCGGTAAAATTTCGCGAAAAGATGTAGGAAAGTGGCAAGAATCGAATGCGAGTACTTGCATTAAAAATAGTTTAAAATTCATCGAGTTATGGCGATTTTTCGAAATTCAAAATGGCCGCCGAAGTGAAATGCGGGGTTTACGGAAGCTGTACTTACCGAATCCAGCTGGAAACTTGATCGCGGGGGTTTTTGGGGTCACTGATTTCGAATCCGGGGTCAAAATTTGGGAATTCAAGATGGCGGACACACTTGGGAGGACCTAAAAATGAAAAATGGTTCGAAATTCATGAACATTGGTGCTGGAGGGTTTTTTGGGCTTTAGGAATTATTGAATCGTTGGAAAAACAAACAAACAAAAAACAAAGCGATGCACAGGTATTCGAGCCCGACGAGGAGATTCTTTATGGAGACTTTCGGAGCGAGGAGGAAAATGCTGAAAAGAGGAAAAAAAATAGTCAGCATCGTAAGCTCTGGACGGTGACTTTTACGTCCGAAGTTCTGCAGACTCTAGCGGACGAGGAGGCCATTTTCTGCTTACCGACGTCGACTTCTCCCGCCGAAATGCCTGAAGCGGATAAAAAATCGAAAAACAATGTGGCTAATTGCATTAACGACCGACACTTCGAGGAAAAAAGACAAATTCATAAGGTGCCATTAAAACCAAACAAACACAACACATGGAAATCCTTTGTAGTCCAGTTTTCTTTAAATAAATAATTGTTTGCGTCCTCGCATTTACACAATTACAAAAATTAGTCAAAATTGGACTACGAAGGCTTGATATCGCCACTGAAAAAAAGAATGCATCGTCGTCGATATCAACAAATTAACAAATCTAATTAACGCTTTTTTTTCCTTTTCTCTTTAATTCGCTAATTAAAATTCTTCTGTCTCTCGTTCTATCTTGAAATTTTCAGCATCATCTTCAGTCTATCCATCACACAATTAACACATTAACATTTTGTCTCTTCAATTCGTTGTTTTTCTGCCTCTGGTGTTTGAAAATTACCAAAATTCTAATCGGGATAGAATTTCGTCATTTCGGATATAAAAATTTGTTTTTTCTTTTTCGATTCTACCCGATTCAGTTACCGGGAGAAAACAGTCCTCAAGGGGGTGGCTTGTTGCCTGTCGCGACAGGCAATTGGGGATGCGGCTCCCGCTTAAAGGGCGATCCACAATTAAAATTGGTTATTCAATGGCTCGCTGCCTCATTGGCCGGCGTGCCTCGACTCATTTACTACACTTCCGGTAACCTCAACTTGACCAAGGTAAAATAAAAAATTATCAAAAAAATAACATTTAAAACGACAAAATTCATAGAATTTTCGAAAAAATCATAAAAATCTCAAAAAATTTCGACAAATTGATGAAATTTCGAAAAAAAATCGGAAAATTTATAAAAATTCCGATAAATTCATAAAAACGTTAAAAAATCATAAAAATTGAAAAAAAAATGAAGAAAATTTTTAAAAAATCGAAAAATGCAACTTTGTTGTTTACTTTTTAAAAGTTGGACACGGTGAGCCGAGTGTTGACGGATCGTAGATGGTCGGTGGGTGATTTGGCAGCGGCAACATTGAGATTCGCGGTTCACACGATCGAGGAGAGGGTCAAAGGTCGAAACAGTCTATTCGAGGAGTTAATCGGAGTGGATAAGCCGAGTCCTTAGCCAGACGCGATGCTGTCAGTTCTCGTGGACATATTGGCCACGATGATCGAGGACAGCCTCGTCGACGCGACTGACGAGTAAACTCAAAAAAAACAAAAACAAACAATAATCAATATTATTCGAATTTCTACAAATTCCGATTTCGTTTCTCACTTTTTCAACAAATATTTCTCGTCAATCTTTGACTTAAAATTCCCAAAAAAAAAAAAAAAAAAAAAAAAAAAAAAAAAAAAAAAAAAAAAAAAA